>BJCO01445709.1:0-17720 GCA_018326465.1 Flaveria floridana | reverse complement strand
TTTGTCTGGTATACTATATCCAAGGAAGATACCTTCTTCTGCCTTCTCGCAGAACTTCCCAGTCTGATTTTTCTTTAGTAGCATGCAGGGTGCACCAAATGGTTCCAGATACTCTAAATTGGGTTTACGTTTTTGGAGCAACTCATAACAAGTTTTTCCATGACGTTTGACTACCAAGACCCGATTTAGAGTGTAACATGCATTAGCTACTGCCTCGTTCCAGAATTGAACTGGCAGTTTGGAGTTAGCTAGCATTGTCCTTGCTGTCTCTATCAAGCTCCGATTCTTCCTTTCAGCAATGCCATTCATCTGTGGAGTGTAGGCAGAAGTAAACTGATGAACAATTCCTTTCTCTCGCCAGAAGGCCTCCATACACTGATTCTTGAACTCTGTCCCGTTGTCTGGTCGAATCCTTATTACTTTCAGCTTGTAAAGAGACTCCAATGTGGTAACAGGATGTTTGAATGATTCAAAGGTCCCTGATTTAGCTTTCAGAAACATCACCCAAGAGAATCATGAGTAATCATCCGTCACCACAAAGCAGTACCAATCCCCGGCTATGCTTTTTGTGCTGACTGGGCCAAACAGATCCATGTGTAGAAGCTCGAGAGGAATGTTGATTGAATTAACTTTCTTTGCTTTGTGAGACTTCTTGGTCTGTTTCCCTTTCTTGCAAGCGAAAACAGAAATCTGGGTGCTGGAAATTCTTGACTGTTACTCCATCTACTAGATCGTTCTGAACCAGATGATTCATCTTCCTGGGATTGATGTGTCATATTCTCCTATGCCAGGAGACTGAATCTCTTTCTTTTGCTTTTAACAAGAAGCACTGAGCAGTAGAATCAGTTGTGGAGGCTTTTGATAGGTCCAAGACATAAAGGTCGTTGTATCTTGAAGCCAACATTAGGACTTGCTCCTCCGGGATGACATACTCCTTCTTCAGTATGTAGCACCTCTTGTTGTCAAACACAACGTTGAACCCCTTATCACAGATTTAGGAGACAGAAAGCAAGTTGTTTTGTAGTTGCTGAACATAGTTGACCTTGCCAAACTTCACTTTCTCGTTTCCCACTTCGCCTTGCGCGGTGATGTAACGTCCTTTATTCCTAGCGAATGATATGTGTCCCCCTTTAATTTGCTTGACGTTAAAAAGAAGGGACGAATTCCCGGTCATGTGCCTAGACGCCCCACTATCAATAATCCAGTCATTAATGATAGTGCTGTAGCGGACACCCTGCACATACAATGGAAATGATTAGTTCATGTTTGGGACCTAAGCCTTAACTGGCTTGGGTGTCCCAGAGGTATCACATATCATGAACTCAACCCACTGACCTTCAGAGGATGAGGGCACATCTTTCTCTTTCTTATCTTCACTATCATACACTATACTTGATTTTTTTTCCATAAACCAGTTTTGTGTAAGGCCTGTTTGTGGTAAATAGACGACTGGCTTATGGTTTGAACATTCGGTTCACTGATAATCCTAGATTCTACCTTAGGTGGCACAACTCCGCTTTTAGCTTGTCTGTGTTGACTTTGGTGTTTTGGATGAGTATTAGTTCTTATTTTAGAAAATTTTGGTTTTTCATCATCAAAAGTTCTATTTTCTTTTTAGGTGTCTGATAGTAAGGACAATTTGGAGAGATGTGTTCTCGTTTTCCATAACTGTAGCAGGATCTCCCTTCGACAGTATAAGGAAACCGCTGATGTGGGGTTGAGTTTGGTCGGGGCTGGGTAGTTTCTTTTCCCTTTTAGACGTTTCACCTTCTTTAACAAAATTAATTGTTTTTACATTTGGAACATCTTTTGCTTTCATTTTATTTAGATTTTGATGACTTACTAGTTTAGGATTTGTTGACTGAGATTGTTTAGGTTCTGAATAGACGTTTTTAAACCTGTCCCTAAGTTAACCTTTTCAATTTTATCAGTTAAGTCCTCAACAGGCATCTTATCTTTAGATCCCAAAGCAGTATTCTTCTGTTCAGTGACAGACTTCACAGGTTTACCTGTAGAATCCGGATCACTGACCAGAGGAGTACATACCACATGATCCTTTATCGGGTTATAATTGATTGGTCTACATTTAGTGTTCAAAAGGATAGCATGTGGTGGCGGTGCACGTGCAGAAGAAGCTAATGAAGCAGGAGCTGACCAAGAAGAATCAATGACTAAAGCTTCTGAGGAAGATGCTACAGGAACCGTAAAAGAATCATCAGAGGCAGCTGGAGAGACTGGAGATGATCAGACAAATCAACATTGATTAATACGGTGAGGTCCAACCTAGGGGGAGTATTGAAGATAACGTATAGGTTGGACTCACCTTAGATTAGTTTTTGATTATGTTTAATTGTAATAGGTTTTATGTTAATTTACTTTTGTAAGTATGAACTTTAGAAATGTTTTGCTGCCCAGCAAAATTATGAGCGAAATTGTAGTTTCGCTCATAGCAAGCTACAGTTTCACCCGGCGAAACTATCTGTCTAGCCGAGCGAAACTGTAATTTTGGCAGGATAGTTTCGTTGCAAAAGCCCTAATCGTTGTTGGGTATCCTTGCAAAAGCCCTAATCGTTGTATACTGTTGCAAGAGCCTTTGTAAGCTTGTTCTTCAGAGAAATACATTGAGCTTTGTTCTATTTCATGGTATTGGATCATTATTGATATATTTTGAATACATTTTGTGTCTTCTTCTTCTTCATTGTGTAGTTCGTCTGTTGTTATTATGATTATTGAGCTAATCAACCTCTCAAGTGTACTGAGAATCGATCAGATGGACCAACAGTATCTCTGACAAGTGTTACACCATGGTTGACCTTCCATCTGAGGCCTCTTTTCTTGTGCAACTCCCTAGAAGTTCCTTACTGGGTTTCTGTCTACTTTCCTCTACTGATTCCCTTCGAATCTTTCTCCAGAATTATTGCTGTTCCATTTCCTCTTATTTCCCATCCTTGAATTGGTTAAGGATCCGTTCCTAATCATTTCGTCTGCCAAACTTCCTGCTAAAGCCACTGCATCCTGAAAGGTTTTGGTATTACAAATTTTACCATTCCTCTTATCTGAGGTACTAAACCCCAGATGTGTCTTTTTATCCTTTTTGTTTCTGGAGTCACCAGATATGGCACTAATCTAGAAAGTTCATTGTATCTATCAGTATACTCCCGATGTGTTGCATCTTTCATTTCTAATGCCAAAAATTCTGTTTTTTTCTCTATTTCATTATAAGGACAATACTTTTCAACTACTAGATTCCTAAACTCTTCCCAGCTTAATACATTCATAACGTGCCTTCCATTTTTCTGGACCTCCATTTCCACCAAGATTGTGCCTCACCCTTGAGAGAATGTGAAGCAAACGGGGTTTTGTAGTTATCAGCACAGTTACTAATATCTAGTACTGATTCTCTCTCTTCTAACCAGCGTAAGGCTTGTACTGCTCCACCCTTCCCGTCAAACTCTCGGGGTCTACATGACATAAAATTCTTATAGGAACATCCTTTCCTAACTCTGCCTACAACATCTTGCTCCGGTTGTTCTTCTATGTCAGCATTTTCTGATTCCTCATTTCAAGGTGGTACACCTTCGAAATTAAGGTTTTGTTGTCATTGAGCTATTAAGGTGGGTATTGCAGCTTTGAATTGTTGATTCACTATCTGAGGAATCCTTTCATTCTCAGTGGTTGTGGTAGTTACTGGCGGAGCTTCTTCTCCTAGCCTAGTTCTTGGTCTTCCAACTCAAGCAGTTCTCTGTTCTGTTGAGTAGTCCTTTTCGGCGGCATATTTCACTACATTTTAATTGTATTAATATCTTAAGAAGATAAGACGATATATGTAAGTTTTTACTATAAACACAATATTTTAATGGTCATAAAATCAAAGGAAATACTTTAACATATATTCTTATTCTCTTATTCTTATAGTTATCTTAGCATACATAAGGTTTTCTAGAATTCTAATTTCCCTAAAACCATTTCCATAGTTCGGTGAGGACGTTGTTGCCTCTCTTCCTTCCCTTCTTGACATCTGCTTTGATTACCCGAACCTCTCGTTGAATCTTCTTAACCCTTTTTAGAATCTGGTTGGTTACCTCTATTTTCCATTCTTCTAACCTTTATCTTTTGCCTTCTTCTTCTTCTGTCTCAGATTCATCAGATTGTTTCATGAGTGTCATCTCAAATGTTGGAGGAAAATTTTATGTGTTTGGATCTCCTATTTCATGTATCGTATCATTCAGGAGTTTCCGGCCATGACATACTCTCTTGTAGGAGTCTGGATTGTGTAACCTCCTATGGTGACTGGTGCACATCGAACATAAAACTTTGGCGTGGTCTGGATTCGGGTCTCAGGTTGAGGTGTTTTTATTTGATTCTGAGGTTCTATCTCAACTGTTGTTTCTCTATGATCCGAATAATCAATTTTGTTATAGTAACTATCTGATTTATCAGAACTCATGCTGCAAAAATTCTTACAAACTTTAACTCATGTAAATAACATAGAATTCATAGAATTTTCATATATGAATCATATGTGTTTCAAGTTTCATTCTCATCTAAGCATGAATATGATTATGTAAAATCATAAAAAGAAACACAACATCACCTTGATGATTTATTACCATATGAGCTCATGATTATAGTCTAGGTGTTTGCTAATAATACCTAATTCTCTATAACCAATGGCTCTGATACCAACTTGTGACATCCCAACAATTTGCTATATAAAGACTAATACATTTATATGTAACCTAAATACGAAAGGGTCTAATAACTGCTTCTTATTCTACAATAGTAGTGGATGTGTGCATCCACCATTATACTAGGCTCAAACACGTTAATAGTTATTTTGACACAAGTCTTCCCAATAACTTCACCCGATCCGTTGTTAACATCAAACGAAAACATTACATTGTTCCTCATTCTGATTTCCTAAAAAAACATACTTAAAACTGTTAACATAATGTTGGTGAGAACATATGTTTAATAACGAAACAAAATATATTAATGCAGCATAAATAAGATCACAACCAAACCTACTTATATGTCAGGTGATTTATAACTGTCACAAATAGAAATCACAATATCAGATAATATAGCATCACAACACTCATCCTGTTGGTGCGGGAAATATTTTCTTAAGTAACGCTACCTATATTACCCGACGGTTTCACATCCGAATTAATGGTTGTAGCTTATGGAAACATGACAGTATCTAAAAAAGTTTTTATTTATTAGCATCAATCACATAACAGTATGTTTTTTCTCCCAAAACTCATAAACTTAAAAACGGGGCTATGAATCTCACATTAATTCCATCGAAACTCTATAAAATAATTATAAGGTAGAAATACATCTTATTTCTTTAAAATTTTCAGTAATTTAATCGAATAAAAATTCCAAACAGTAGCTAATGCTACCCATATATTACGAAATTTTATAGGCAATAACATCGAAAAATCCTAATTAATATATGAAAATTTCAACTAATAATTATTTACTGAATATTTTCTAGAATTTCTACAAAATTTACATAAAATAATAGAAATATCAACGGGTTCTATAAAACCATCAAAATTTACTAGAATAATTATCCTGAAGTCCATATGGTCTTATAAAATTTTAGGTTATTAACCCTTAATGGCCAGTTTACTAAGATTTTTACACGTTTCCTATAATTCAGTAAAAATAGTTAAATGTCTCTAAAAATTATGAAATTCAGACACACGGTTCTATTCTGAATGTTATAATTTATGTAAATTGTTCATAATTTAATCCAGTGTTTTGCTATTTCTTTTAATTTTCTATTTACAGGTTATATTAAAATGTAAAACTCAGTCATACAAATGAAATTAATCACGAAATTTATTCTAAAACTTCTATAAATTACAAGGATAATTACATAATTTTTCCAGATTTTTATGAGGTTCGGAACTTCCATATAATAATTATCTTTATTTTCCTTGAATTAATTATAAAAATTAATTTACTCAACATTATTACACCAAAATTTACAAATTACTATTTTTAATATTTCTAAACATGTTCCCGATTTTATTCCCACAATCACAATTATTTAACTATTTATTCTAATTTCATCAAGAATACTAATATTTTTTAACTCTTTACTTTGTAAACTTTTTGTTTAGATATTTGGTTTAGAAAAACTTTGAAGTCTTTAACCCTTAAATCCCCTTTCTTACTGATTTTTGAGATAAAAGTCGTGTGTTCATAAGTTCTTGTAAGTGTGCTTGGTGATAATCATTCAAGAGTTGATTATGTGTTTGTTTAAACACATACCACTTGTTAATCATATGTTGTAATGATCTAACTTGATAAAGAAACTAAGGAATTAGGCCTCTTGAAACTCGGGTGAGAATGTTAGTCTTTGGATCACAAGCAAGATGAACAAAAGGTGGTGATGATGATCACAAAACCAAACCAGTTGATGGTGAACTTCGGGAATTCTTAAAAACCTGAGAGTGTGAGCTGAGAGAGGGATCGTGCTAGGTTGTGGTGGTTTGTAATGGTGGTGATGTATAAAAACCTAGAGAAAGAGAGGTGGCGGTTGTGGTGTTTTCTGGTTGTGGATAGCGACCGTGAGAGAGAGGGGGAGAGTGATGTTGTGGTTTGCGGTTGTGGGAGTGTTGTAGTTCATTATGGCCGAGGGTTTGCTAAGAAGTGGAGGGATCATCATTAACTCTATTGTTTATAGTGATGAGGTGGGATTTATAGAATTGATTAGTGGATCATTAGGAGAAGAGGTGTCAAGCTTCTGGGTGGGTTTAGTGTTATGGGTGCTAGGTGGCGAGTTTAGGAGGTGATTGGCGTCAAGGGTGTGGCTAGGTGGTGGATGGTGGGGTTAATGACTTTCTTAGTCATTAAGCTAGTCTTAATTAGTAGTTAAGATGTTTAATCGGGTTATTTAGTTAGTAGTTTAGTAAAACGATATTAAAGTTAAGGTTATGTTTTAGTTAGTGTTTGAGATTTGTTTGGTTTTAGTTTTGATAGAAAGTTCTAAATGTAACTTTGTTTAGTAATACTTGATTAAGTTTTGATTCTAATTTCATTTCATGTAAATAAAAGACATATATCAATCAAGTGACCAATCACGTAATCTTATATCTTGATAACTAGACACGTAAGATGCAATAATCACATATGAAAAGAATACATGCACACGTAAATTTTCATGCATGTATGCATGCATGTTCATATAGTATATTTACTTATGCTCAACTATATATATACACAATTTAAACAAAGTTACTTTAGTAAATCCTATGAATAATATATATATATACCATACACACACACACAGATATATATATATATATAATATCAACTTATAATGTTAAATTATCTAACCTTAATTTTTAGGGTCATCACATATACAAAACTAAAACTCACTCAACAACGTTTACTTTGTATATATATCGGGTGATTGGTAAGCATGTGACTGGGAGAGTTCAAGCATGATATGGGACCTACTTGGAGTTTTCAAGTCTGGCATCCTTTAGTTTTCAAATAATAAGATTAATGTCACACCCTCGAAATCCACCAGCAGGATTCTATCGCAAGGTGCGTGACAAAATAGGATCTCAGACACAGTCATATCAAATGACACTATATGTGATTTAAAATAAGTGTTTAACCTTAAATCAAAGTAAACATAGGTATCAATGTAATTAATGTAGAAACATAAACTTTTGTAAAACTATGAGTAATAAATACACAAAACAAGACGCCCAGTGAAGGTAGAAAATGTAAATGAGCCCGCTTTCAAATGATAAAGATGATACATGCGCCTCAAATATGAAACCCTAGCCTTAGACGTGCCAGCGACCTAATAAGACATGCTAAACTGTGTCAACACAAGGTTAGTGCGTTCACAGGTGTAAAATCAATAAATATGTTTGAGCATTTTCAAGTTAAAAGTAAATAAAGGTATACCATAGGTAGCTAGCCTATATATCGAGCTACATAGATTTTCGAACCAAAGTTGTTGTTTGTGAGTTGTTTTTCCTTCCGCCATGTCTTATACATATTTATGGCAAGTGTCTAGGTCAATTAAACACCTGTTCGACCTCCGATCGAGATAGCACGACTAGCATGGGTTGGGTTTGTCAAACCCAGCAGTACTACTTAAAATTACCTCACTAGCTTGTTATTAATGATTCAAGTATGTAACGACTTGAACAATAACATTTGCACTACAGTAAAAAATGATATACCAATAATACTAAAACCAGATAAAAATAGTTTGCATGCTTCTCCCCCAAAGAGGAAAGTAAGTAAAAGGGAGTCGTGAAGACTCACCTTAGATGCGTAGGAAAACATGATGCGTAAAAGCTGAAAGCTAATCATTACCTAATAAATGTAGGTCCATAAGTGTGTGTACATAATGGTCAAGATGAACCATATTGTATCCAAACAATGTAATTGTTAACGTGTTCGAGAAATGTTTGACAAGTTTAACTTTTTTTTACCGAATTTGACTTTTGTTTGACTAAAGTGGACCGGACTGACCCAATGACCCGTTGGTGATTCAAATAAGTAAATACCTATTTAATAATGCTCATGTTAGGACCGTTTTCATATGGAGTACTAACTGATCCTATGTGAGACCAGATCAAATAGCACGGAATACTATTTGATCGGCGATCCAATCAGTGAGAACGACAACTTGATCGATCTAATGATTAAAAAAATGTTAAGAACGAGTTAAAATCGATCAGGAACGAACTATGAAGTTGGATGGACGAACTGGGACGCTCTGGATGGCTAGGGTATAATAGTATTCAAAGTGTTATGTTTTTCCACGAATTATGTGGTATTTATAGGTTTTCAGTATCCATTCGTACGACTAAACCATTATCATGGTTCAGTCGTGCGACTGACTCATGCGTTTGACTCATACACATGACTGAAGGTTCAGTCGTATGACTGAGTCAATCTTATGTATCAGTCATACGACTGATCCAGTCTCCTGGTTCAATCGTGCGACTGGTCCATAAGTATGGTTCATTCGTGCGTATTGTCCATAAGTATGGTCCATTAGCATGAATAACCACCCGACTAAGTTAAACACATTTCTGAATCATTATTGACTCAGAACTATATACAACAACCTCAAACCTATATATAATGTTCATAAATATGAGTAATACCAATTACAATAAGAATATGATATAAACTAAGATAATTAAACATCAAAACACATCTCATATTTCATTAAGAATTTGCATTACATATGTGTAAGAAATGAAAGACATTTAAATTGAAGTACATAAACTAGGAACAGTGTATCAACAAACTCCCCCTTGGACCTAGTTAATCCTATTTTCAATCACGTTTGCACCTTTTGGTCTGTCGACAAGTGTCCAGACACCTAACTTCTTAAATTGTAGGAGTTCTTCTTGCTTGGAACCTACCCATGCCTTATCCTTTAAGGCCTCGCTTACATACTTGGGCTCAACTTGAGACACAAAACATCGATATGCCCTATCGTGTATGTACCCCTTTTCCATGACCGCAGCATAGTCAGCTGAGTAAAGCTGATTTCTTGTCTGAACTCCCGAGAGAATATCCCCGATGATGTTGTCCAGGGGATGATTCACATTAATCCTAGTTTAGGGAGTTATGAGAACTGCAACTTCATCATCCAGGTTTTGAATCACATGATCAGTTTCTGTGGCTATTGAAGGACTGGATTCAGAAGTTCCAGTTACTCCATGATCAGCTGCAGGTGTACTTTCAGCAGTGGCGACCTGTTCCTCCTAGTTCATGTTTTCAGTTTTAACTTCTTCATCATCAGAGGAGGAATCACTTATCTCTAGCTCTCCCCCTAAAGGGCTAGTAGTACATTCTAATGGAGTCGAGGATGTCGAGTCTCGATTAGGAGTATTCAGAACATTGTACATCATTTGAATGGCCACCTCGTCACCAGAATGGGAAGAAGGTATATTAAAGGATCTAAAAAATCCATCATAGTCAAAGAAGACGGAAGGTCCTTTTCCCGTAGGGGGGTGGTGTATCTTTGTACATCAATATTACACCACACTTCTACCTGACTAGTTGAGTTATTATAAACCCTTTTGTCTGGTATACTGTAGCCAAGGAAGATACCTTCTTCTGCCTTCTCGCAGAACTTCCTAAGCTGATTTTTCTTTAACAGCATACAGGGTGCGCCAAATGGTTCCAGATACTCCAACTTGGGTTTACGCTGCTGGAGAAACTCATAACAAGTTTTTCCTTGACATTTGACCACTAAGACTCGATTTATAGTATAGCACGCATTATCCACTGCCTCGTTCCAGAATTGAACCGGCAGTTTTGAGTCAGCTAACATTGTCCTTGCTGTTTCTATCAAGCTCCTATTCTTCCGTTCACAACTCCATTCATCTGTGGAGTGTAGGCAGAAGAGAATTGATGAACAATCCCTTTCTCTTGACAGAATGCTTCCATCCACTGATTCTTGAATTCTGTCATGTTGTCTGAATTTATTTTCCTTACTTTCAGCTTGTAGAGTGACTCCAATGTGGTAACTAGATGTTTGAATAATTCAAATGTCTCTGACTTCGCTTTCAGAAACATCACCTAAGAGAATCTTGAGTAATCATCCTTCACCACAAAGCAGTACCAATCAAAAGCAATGCTCTTTGTGCTGACAGGGCCAAACAGATCCATATGTAGAAGCTCAAGAGGAATCTCGATAAATTAACTTTCTTCGATTTGTGAGACTTCTTTGTCTGTTTCTCTTTCTTGCATGCTATGTAGAAGTCTGGAAGCTGGAAGTTCTTGACAGTAACTCTGTCCACCAGATCATTCTGAACCAGATGATTCATCTTCCTAGGATTGATGTGTCCCATTCTCCTGTGCCAAGAAATTGAATCCCTTTCAAATTCTTTTGACAAGAAACACTGAGCAGTAGACTCAGTTTTGGAGGCTTTTGAAAGGTCCAAGACATACAGGTTGTTATATCTTGAGGCCGATATTAGAACTTGCTCCTCCGGGATAACATACTCCTTCTTAAGTATCTAACACTTCTTATTGTCAAACACGACCTTAAAGCCCTTATCAAAAATTTGGGAGACAGAAAGCAAGTTGTTTTGCAACTGCTGAACGTAGTTTACCTTGTGGAACATTACCTTCTCGTTTCCCACTTCGCCTTGAGCGGTGATATATCCTCCTTTGTTTCCTGCTAAAGATACATGTCCCCTTATAATTTGCTTGACGTTAAAAAGGAGAGATGAATTCCCGATCATATGCCTAGAAGCCCTACTATCAATATCCAGGTATTAGTGAGCGCTGTAATGGACAACCTGCACAAAGAATGGAAATGATTAGTTCAGGTTGGGGACCCAAGCCTTTACTGGCTTGGGTTTCACAAAGATATCACATATCATGAACTCAACCCACTGACCTTTAGAGGACGAGGACACATCTTTCTTCTTCTTGTCCTCATTTTCAGACACGTTACTTGATTTTTCTTTCCACAACCCAGTTTTGCAAGGCATGTTTGTGGTAAACAGACGACTGGCTTATGGTTTGAACTTTAGGTTCATTAATATTCCTAGGTTTAACCTTAGGCAACACAGGTTTGCTTTGAGCTTGTCTGTGTTGACTTTGGTATCTTGGAAGAGTATTAGATCTATTTTTGAAAAATCTTTGTTTTTCATCAAAAAGTTCATTTTTTCTTTTAGGTGTCTGATAATGAGGACAATTTGGAGAAATATGTCCTCGTTTTCCACAACTATAGCAGGATCTCCCTTTGATAGGTGGGGGAGAACTACTGTGAGGGGTTGAGTATGATCGAGAGCTAGTCTGTTTGTCATCCTTCTTAGATGCTTCACCTTCTTTAACAAACTTAATTGTTTTGACATTTTGAGCACATTTTTCTTTCTTTTTATCAGGATTTTGATGATTAACACGTTTAGGGTTTGTTGGTTTAGAACTTTTAGGTTCTGACGTAGATGTTTGTTAACCCGACCCAACATTATCCTTTTCAACTTTATCACACAAATCCTCTTTAAGCACCTTATCTTTCAATCCTGAAGTAGTAGCCTTCTGTTCAGTGATAGACTGCACAGGTTTACCTATGGACTCTAGGTCACTAACCAGAGGAGTAGTCACCACATGATCCTTAACCAGGTTATTGTTTATTGGTCTACATTTAGTATTTAAAAGGATTGCATATGGTGCGGTACTAGTTTATATCCCAGACCTTCCCTATTGTTACGTTCTTTGATTGATTTAGGGCAACAACCTCGATTTCCCTTAGTTGTTTCCCTAGCAGTTCTATCTTTTCTTTAAAACTACACTCGTTTTGTTTTAAAACACGGTTTACTTCAGTGCACAGATTTAAATCATTTACCAGATTATCATTGTGTTCTAATAGCCTAGCAAATTTTAAGTCAATGCTTTCTCTAAATTTATCACATTCATCACAAGCATGTTTATCAAACAATTCATCTTTAGAGTATACCTGTATAGAACTAGACGAGTCAGCCATAAGTGCAGATTCAGACACTTCGATAACTGGAGATTCTAAGTTTGCAGCACTTAACTCTTCTTCAACAAGATGATCTACCACATCCATAGCTTCTTCAATTTCTAAACGTGCATGCTCAGTTATGATGTCTCCCTCACTCGCAGATCCATCATCCAAATCATCAACTAATGCTATATTTGATTCTCCCTCAGATACAAATCTGAAGGACCAATCTCGTCCTTCATCTCCTTGAGCAACCATAGCTTTTGACTATTTGCTTGATGATTCCCCAATCTTCTCATTGTCCTGATGGTTGATCAAAGGAAAAGGGTTGCCATTACCCTTCTTCTTTGGCTTTACGCATTCACGTTTGAAGTTTCCCTTTTCTCCACAGTTGAAGCATGTGACCTTGGTTTTATCACACCCAAACATAGTGTCTTTGGTGGAAACCAAGTTCTGTCCCGTCTTCTTAACAAACTTTTTGGCTCTCCTAACAGCACTAGCCAAACGCCGTTTGTAGCAGTGCCCCTGATGGAGCTGGAGTAGGAACAGGGTTGTACAGTGAAGGATTCTGAGCGTAGGATCCTTTCTTAGACTTGTATTTCAGTCGTAGTTCTTCCTCCCTCAACTTCAAAATAAAATCATTTATGTCTAACGTTGCAAGAGTTTCATTCTGTCTTAGATTAGACACAAATGGATCCCATTTGTCTGGCAGACCATCAGTAAAACTTGAAACTTTGTCTTCCATAGATGTAGTCACACCATGAGTACGCAGTTCACTCATCAAGTAATAAAATCGATCAATGATATCATCTAATCTCTCATTTCCTATTGGTGAGAAATTATCAAATTCCTTTTTGAGAGCTTTAGCCTTCAGCGCCTTCAAGGTTGCATTACCATCATATCTCTTTTCTAAAGCCTCCCATAACTTCTTCGACTGCTTGTTCTCCGAGAATTGACGAAATATATCCTTAGGTATCGACTGAGTCAACAGTGCATACGCTTTATTTTCAGCGTTATGTAGAACCTTCTGAGCTTCATTCATACCCCCTAAAGTCAACTTCACCCCATTTGCACTGACTGGTACAGTATAACCAGTCTCTATAGATTTCCAAAGATAAGGGTCAACACCATTCAAGTAGATTTCAAACCGCTTCTTCCACTATGGGTACTCATCCAAAGTAAACAACTTTGGCAGTTTATTGTGATTCCCTATCTCATTTTCTAGAAGAAGAAGATTCTGGATACGCGATTCCTTTCCGACAGTGAACGCAACAAACTGGTCTTCCATGGCTTAAAACTTGACAAACTTAAGACAAGACAGATTCACTTATGCGATTGAGCAAGGCGACTGGGTCAATCATGCGACTAAAGGATGCGAATGAATTCAATCATGCCATTTGATTCAGTCATGCGAATGAAGAGGACGATTGAGGTCAACCGACTGGAATAGCTTAACCGTGCGAAAGAGCGATGCGAATGAGTCCAGTCGTGCGACTGGAATATGCAAATGGGATTCAGTCGTGCGATTGATCTAATCGTGCGACTGAGGCTGCTGTGGTTGGAATAAGTCGAATTTTGAACACTTTGACACAAAATACGAAATTTTCAGGAACCCTAATCTGCCGTCTGATGAAAAGTAGAAACTTTAACACATGCACTCGCCAAAAACATGTTTTTGAAGCAAAAAGTGAATCTTTTGATTAAAAACGTTAATTTTAACACCAACACTAATCGAATCCATGCAAAATCACAAGCCAAAGCTCTGATACCACTTGTTAGGACCGTTTTCGTACGGAGTACTAACTGATTCTGCGTGAGACCAAACCAAATAGCGCGGAATTCTATTTGATTGGCGATCCAATCAGTAAGAATGACAACCTAATCGATCTAACAATTAAACAAACGTTAAGAACGAGTTGGAATCGATCAGGAACAAACTATAAAGTTGGATGGACGAACTGGGACGCTCTGGATGGCTAGGGTATGATAGTATTTGAAGTGTTATGTTTTTCCACGAATTATGTGGTATTTGTAGGTTTTCAGTATCCATTCATACGACTGAATCATTAGCATGGTTCAGTCGTGCGACTAACTCATGCGTTTGACTCATACGCACGACTGAAGGTTCAGTCGTGCGACGAAGTCAATCTTATGTCTCAGTCATACAACTGATCCAGTCTCTTGGTTCACTCGTGCGACTGGTCCATAAGTATGGTTCTTTCGTGCGTATGGTCCATAAGTATGGTCTATTAGTATGAATAACCACCCGACTAAGTTGAACACATTTCTGAATCATTATTGACCCAAAACTATATACAACAACCTAAACTTATATATAATGTTCATAAATATGAGTAATACCTATTACAATAAGAATATGATATAAACTAAGACAATTAAACATCAAAATGCATACCATATTTCATTAAGCATTTGCATTACATATGTGTATGAAATGAAAGACATTTACATTGAAATACATAAACTAGGAACAGTGTATCAACAGCTCAAATAGTTCAAATAATTATTCAAATAAAGTTTCATGTCTGAAATCTATTTTTAAAAAGATTTTGTTTTTACACATGTGCAATCCATTTTAAGATTACGAGTCATATCACAACAACCATCTCAATTAGATACGTAACACATTCAACAATTTTCCATAACATGTTAACATAACCAAGAAACATCATCATGCCCAAAGTTTTCTAATTTAAAACTTAAGAACACAAGTTGCACAAATTTCATACAAACATCCTAACATGTTCCTATGATCATTTCCACACCAGTCACAAAGATCATCATATCATGTTCTACACATGTCATATTCAACATTCATCACATCAAGTCACAAAAACTTCCATAAATAGAAAGCATGTTCATATGATGTGTTTTCACCATTCAATTATTCCCAATCCATTCTTATGCCCTAAACATCACATAACAATTATCATATCTCATCAAACATGCATAAATCATCATCTATAAACTAACTTACCCAAAACGCTTCCTATAATGGAAAGTACTCGAAAATCAAGCCAAAATCAAAAGTTCAAAACATGAATTTTCATCCACTAGCATCAACTAACATCCTAGAACCATCAATTTTAATCCAATTTCATCAAAATCATATGATTTCTACAAAAAGCACCAAATTAAAGTTTTTATTATAAGTAAGTCTCGGGTTTTGGTCAAAACGACACAATTTCACAAAATCAATCCATACAAACATCATTAGATCGTATAAAAACACATAATCAATCATCAATGTAATCAATTTTAAGTTTTGATTTGTCATTAGATAACTAGGGTTCATGTTTATTATTATAATCAAAGGATATATAAGAATCAAGAGTGTGTGTGTTCTTGTGTATTTGTGTTTCGAAAATAGAGAGGGACTGGGGAAGGGGGGCTGCCGCAAATGATAGAAAATGGGGTTGGGGTTGGGTTTTAATCTTTTATTTTTAACTTTTTTTTACAAAAAGGCCCCCATCGTTTTATAAAATTGTTTTATCACTACGTGATTTATCTTTTTATACACCGAAACCACCAAATGCCCATATAAAACCAATTAATAACATGATATTGTATTTATTTGCTATTTTAAAGTCATTTTTATAATAATTAGACGTTAAAAGCTAAAAATACGTAAAAACACGTAAATGCAAGACAATTCCTAATTTTCGCAACCAAACTAAGCATTTAGTCACATAAATACATAACACATAATTTTATACCAATTATTATTGTTTGAAACCTATTTTGACAAATCACCAACGTTCGGGGACAGACACATGTGCGATTCGACAATTCTCCGATTTAGCGTTACGTTAAGGGTTCGTTAATGTTTGTGCAATAAATAACGAATTTAAGCAAAAACACATTAAAGTCATGAATGTATGATCGGAAAACCATGTTCTTGTTGATTAGAAAGTGATCTGAAAATATCGGGTGTCACATCATCCTCTTGTTGAAAATCATTTTGCCCCGAAATTTAACTATCTCTTGTAAAAGACGGATGGAAATTTCATGGTACCACAACTAAAATTTATGGATTTGGTGTTATTTTTAACATATGATTTGATATTCCTTCTAAGACAAGGTTTTTATGGAATGGTCTATGTATGGATTTCAATATTAATTTGGTAAATATGAAGGTTTTATGTTATGATGTACCAACTGTGAGGTGTCCAATAACAGGGCCTTACAACTATGATGTCATCCAGATAAACAAACAGAATAATATTTTGGCCCTAATGATGTCCAAAGAATACATAATAATCATATGCCTTATAAACCATCCCAAACTTTCCCATACCACTAGAAACAAGCCAATCAATGTCCTAGGCAGACTGCTTAATAGCATATAACAAACGACACAACTCCTTAGCATGAAAGGTGTTCTTGACATTAAGCTAATGGAGGCCAATGAATAATAACAAGAGAAATATAACTACGTGAAGTTGACAAGTTAGTAACTGGGGTGAATGTCCCATCATAATCAATAATATAAACATAACTCTTTGCATCTAGTCATGCTTTCAGGTGATCTAGAGATTGTAACACCCCGAAAAGTCAAAACGAGTCATTAAGGATAATGGGCATAATTAATGGGTATTTAATAAAAGAAGGAAAAGGGTTATGGGCTAAATTGGGTTTATGGGCAAGAGCCTAGTGATTAAGGCCCATAATCAGCTCTTAACCCACCCAAAGCAGCCTCCATTTCCTTCATTTCAGCCCTAGCTCCCAAAATCCATAGAGAGAGAAAGTAGAGGGAGAAAGTGAAGGAAACTCAAGATTTGGAGCTTCTAAGGTCAAGGGATTGAAGAACAGGGTGTTTGTGCATCAAATATCAAGAAAGGAGCAACAAATTCAGGTAAGAATTGACCTCTAAACCCTTTTGTAGATCAAACCCGGATGTTAGGGTTTTGGGTTTTGAAAAGTTTCAAAGAAACACATAAAGGTCAAACTTTTACGTATGAAAACGTGTAAAAAGGTTAGATATGGTTTCATGGATGGTAAACCAAGGATTTGGATGTAAAAAGTTAAGATTTTGGGTTAAAACGGGCTGGTTCGTCATTTTTATTCAACCAGCGAAACTGTGCCCCGATCAGCGAAACTGTGCACTCATCCAGCGAAACTATGAGAAGTTCTAGCGAAACTATGAGAAGTTTTAGCGAAACTACAGTTTCCCTGGGGCGAAACTATTGACCCATAGATACTGCGAAACTAGGAA
>BJCO01445349.1:1621-17802 GCA_018326465.1 Flaveria floridana | reverse complement strand
TAACGGAAAATGACCAGATGTCATATTATCCCCATGGAATACTTGCAATCTTCTCATGGCACACTACCTCGGCCTGCTTTCCGGATAACCAATCCATTCCCACGACCACATCAAAACTCCCGAGTGTAACGGGCATAAGATCAATGTCAAAAATGTGTCCGGCCAGTTCTATCTTACAACCCTTGTGAACGTGCGTGATGTGAACAAATCAGGATCCCAGTCATTAGTTACTCAGAATGATACTATATGCAATGTATAAAATAAATCAGAGTTTGTAACTTTGAAAGATTTGCGGAAGCGTTTTATAAATAGTTAAACTTAAAGTAATAGAAATGTAACATGCAAAACACGTGCCAAACCATAATTTAAACCAAATGTAAACCATTCAAAAGTAAAGGACATCAGTTTTCTAAATGCATATGCTTGACCCGTGCGTGCTCCTACGGCAGCAGTTAACCTCGACCTGAGAATAGTATACTAAAAGAGTCAACACAATGGTTGGTGAGTTGAAGAGTTTGCATGTAACATAAATACTAACAGTTAAATAAACATAAGTAATATGTTGAAACAGATAGCTAGTCTAGTTTCACAAGTAATAAGTATAGTGATTTCAGGATCGAAGCTGACATGTTTTTCATTTGTTTGCCTCCCATTAGAACCTACCAAGTTGTGATGGTGTTTGTGTTTAGGATAATATTTCACTCGTTTGACCTCGAGTCGCACAGGTGGGGCTTGTTAGGCCTAGTAGTACTACCTAGCATTTTCCGCTAGTTACAAATATTAACGTTCCAAAAGTGTGAGGACTTTCATGGTAATGCTACACTACCTTATACTAGCACAACTTATCTATAAAAGCGTTTGTAAAGAAAACAATATGCTATCTCCCCCAAAAAGGAAGTAAGTAGACAGTGGGACATGAACTCACCTAATGCGCAACGAACAATACACGTAAGCAAATAGAGAATGAGAAGACGACCCTTCAAACGTTACCAAGATAATGTGACTTTGTAAGTATACTAGAGAAGAATAGTTGTATAGACCCTAAGTTCTTAAGATAGCACACTGACCTAGTGGTTTAAAAAGAAGACATAGTTGACCAAGTTGACCTATTGACCTGTTGGTGAAATATTAGTTTCAATCCTATTTGAGCAAGTGTAACAATGCATCATACTTGATAACCATACAAGTAATTCACGTATATAACAACATCAACTCTAGTTCTAACAAGATTCTTATACTACTTCAGTTTTGCATAATCACATTGATCACGAGATTCATGCTGACCAACATTCATAACAATGATCAATTTCAATCCCAACATGACTTCCTAATATCACACAATAATCCATGTTGTACATCTTAAGTCTCATCAAAATAAGCATTCTTCATACACATAATTGGTATAAAACATCATACTTGTATTCTTGCACACTTTCCAAGAAACCTAGATTTTTCCAAATAGTTCATCAACCATCCAATTAACACAATCCAACACATTAGACATCATCAAATAACATTCTAACATGATCCTAGCATCATAAACATGTCTAACACACAATATCCAATGATCTTCCAAATTAATGTTTTCCTTTTGGGAAAGTAATATCCCAAGGTCAATCTAACACTCAATTCTTCCATCAATCCATCAACAACATACCTAATCAAGTCCATGCTAACATCTAGATATGACCAACATCATTAAATCATCATAATTCACAAATCTCATATCCAAAAGTTTCTACTAATGGCAAGGTATGAACTATTTATAATCCAATGTTCATACAACTTCATTAACATCATAACATCATCAATCTATCCGCAATTCACCAATTTCTTGCACAAAAGTTACCATTATTAATAAGGTATGAACTACACATCAAAATTATGTATTTCTTGCACAATCACCCTAGATTAACATTCATACAATCTAATTGACATCATATGATCATCAAATCATTACCAAATTCATCTTTTCTACACTAGTTTCAAAATAGGGTTCATCATACACCAAGAACAATGAAAATAATGAAAATCTAACATTTTAAACGTGTAGAAATCAAGATTGGAACTTGCTAACACCTTGGAGTGATTGAACTAGATCCAAATCAATTTGTAAGTGTGTGCTATAGATCAAAATTGCAAAGATGAGAGGTGTTTGGGAGAGTTGCGGTCGAATGAGGGTGGGAATTGGGGTTGGGTTATTTTGTTATGTTTTAGTTTTAGTTAATTACACTTAACCCCCAATTATTTATATTTTATAAAAACTAATATTTTTAAACACTTTTTAAATAGTTTTAGCTACAAAATACAATTATTATTAGTCAGTAATAATAATCATATACATTCCTAATTAATCGTAAAACACATGAAGTATATATTACACGTAGTCACATTATCGGATAAAATTCACAAATAATATTTAAAATCCATATATTTATAAATAACAAAACCACAAACTAATAATCAACATTATTAGTTAAGTTATTATCTGGAAATCATAGTTAGATGTTATTAAGTCACCAACGTTCAACAACAACTAGTGTGTGCTCACGACATGTGTATGCAAGAACTAACGGAACTAACAGAGGTTGTTAACGGAAAATGACCAGATGTCATATTATCCCCATGGAATACTTGCAATCTTCTCATGGCACACTACCTCGGCCTGCTTTCCGGACAACCAATCCATTCCCACGACCACATCAAAACTCCCGAGTGTAACGGGCATAAGATCAATGTCAAAAATGTGTCCGGCCAGTTCTATCTTACAACCCTTGTGAACGTGCGTGATGTGAACAAATCAGGATCCCAATCATTAGTTACTCAGAATAATACTATATGCAATGTATAAAATAAATCAGAGTTTGTAACTTTGAAAGATTTGCGAAAGCGTTTTATAAATAGTTAAACTTAATGTAATAGAAATGTAACATGCAAAACACGTGCCAAACCATAATTTAAACCAAATGTAAACCATTCAAAAGTAAAGGACATCAGATTTCTAAATGCATATGCTTGACCCATGCGTGCTCTTACAGCAGCGGTAAACCTCGACCTGAGAATAGTATACTAAAAGATTCAACACAATGGTTGGTGAGTTCAAGAGTTTGCATGTAACATAAACACTAATAGTTAAATAAACATAAGTAATATGTTGAAACAGATAGCTAGTCTAGTTTCACAAGTAATAAGTATAGTGATTTCAGGATCAAAGCGGACATGTTTTTCATTTGTTTGCCTCCCATTAGAACCTACCAAGTTGTGATGATGTTTGTGTTTAGGATAATATTTCACCCGTTTGAATTCGAGTCGCACAGGTGGGGCTTGTCAGGCCTAGTAGTACTACCCTGCATTTTCCGCTAGTTACAAATATTAACGATCCAAAAGTGTGAGGACTTTCATGGTAATGCTACACTACCTTATACTAGCACAACTTATCTATAAAAGCGTTTGTAAAGAAAACAATATGCTATCTCCCCCAAAAAGGAAGTAAGTAAACAGTGGGGCATGAACTCACCTAATGCGCAACGAACAATACACGTAAGCAAATAGAGAATGAGAAGACGACCCTTCAAACGTTACCTAGATAACGTGACTTTGTAAGTATACTAGAGAAGAATAGTTATATAGACCCTAAGTTCTTAAGATAGCACATTGACCTATGTGGTTTAAAAAGAAGACATAGTTGACCAAGATGACCTATTGACATGTTGGTGAAATATTAGTTTCAATCCTATTTGAGCGAGTGTAACAATGCATCATACTTGATAACCATACAAGTAATTCACGTATATAACAACATCAACTCTAGTTCTAACAAGATTCTTATACTACTTCAGTTTTGCATAATCACATTGATCACAACATTCATGCTGACCAACATTCATAACAATGATCAATTTCAATCCCAACATGAATTCCTAATATCACACAATAATCCATGTTGTACATCTTAAGTCTCATCAATATCAGCATTCATCATACACATAATTGGTATAAAACATCATACTTGTATTCTTGCACACATTCCAAGAAACCTAGATTTTTCCAAATAGTTCATCGACCATCCAATTAACACAATCCAACACATTAGACATCATCAAATAACATTCTAACATGATCCTAGCATCATAAACATGTCTAACACACAATATCCAATGATCTTCCGAATTAATGTTTCCCTTTTGGGAAAGTAATATCCTAAGGTCAATCTATCACTCAATTCTTCTATGAATCCATCAACAATATACCTAATCAAGTCCATGCTAACATCTAGATATGACCAACATCATTAAATCATCATAATTCACAAATCTCATATCCAAAAGTTTCTACTAATGGCAAGGTATGAACTACATGATCAATTCATGGATTTCTTGCATAATAATCATAATCCAATGATAATACAACTTCATTAACAACATAACATCACCAATTTATCCCCAATTCACCAAGTTCATGCACAAAAGTTACTATTGTTAGTAAGGTATGAACTACACATCAAAATCATGGATTTCTTGCGCAATCATCCTAGATTAACATTCATACAATCTAATTGACATCATATCATCATCAACTCATCACCAATTTCATCTTTTCTATGGTAATTTTGAGTTAGGGTTTATCATACACCAAGAACAATAAAAACAATAAAAATCTATCATTTTAAACGTGTAGAAATCAAGAATGGGACTTGCTAACACCTTGGAATGCTTGAACTAGATCAAAATCAATTTGTATGTGTGTGCTATAGATCAACATCACAAAGATGAGAGGTGTTTAGGAGAGTTGCGGCCGAATGGGGGTGGGGAATTAAGGTTGAGTTATTTTGTTAAGTTTTAGTTTTACTTAATTACACATAACCCCCTATTATTGATATTTTATAAAAACTAACAATTTTAAACACTTTTTAAATAGTTTTAGCTATAAAATACAATTATTATTAGTCAATAATAATAATCATATACATTCACAATTAAATACATGAAATATATATTACACGTAGTCACGTTATCACATAAAATTTACAAATAATATTTAAAATCCATAAATTTATAAATCACATAAGCACAAACTAATAACCAACATTATTATTTAAGTTAGTATATGATAATCATTGTTAGATGTTATTAAGTCACCAACATTCAACGACAACTAGTGTGTGCTCATGACACGTGTATGCAAGACCTAACGGAACTAACGAAGTTTGGTAACGGAAAATTACCGGATGTCATAAAGACCATAATGTTGTTGCTTATCTGGGAGATGTGCTGTATGAGAAACCTTTATTTTGTTCACTTATTGACAGAATTCGTCACGGATTCATTATGCCATTTCGGCTAATCTGACTATATATGCTGATGTGATAGATCAGTTCTGGCAATCGGCTGACAACGAGATAGATGCTGAAGGAGAACGTTGCATAACTGCAACGGTTAAACAGAAGAGGATAGTTATCACTGCTGAGGTGATTAGCAGTGTCTTACTATTAGAAGACCATTGTCATGCTTCGATCAAGATAAATGATGATGTAGTTATAGACTGTTTGGCTTATATGGGTTACAACCACAAATACCCATCATTAGAGAAGAAGTATCTTCCACTCTTCTAGAAGTACTTGTTTCACATGGTTGTCCATTGCCTTAGCAATCTCAAGGCTGGCATAGATCCCTACTGGTATCTTTAGTAGATGATCTACCATACAACATATCCAGAGCCATATTTTCATAGATGCAGAAGAACGTGATTGCTACAGCGGGGAAGAAGTTTATTATGTACCCTCGTTTATACAGATGATAGTGAATACTGCTCATAATGAGCGAGCAGTGTCTGATTCATCCACATACGTAGTGATGGTGATGAAGAAAGGCATATTCACTTATCTCATGGGTGCACGTGGCAATGCATGGGATGGTTCTAACTTTTCTAAGCTTGGATGATTTTCTCATGATTTCCAAGTTAAGGCACGAAATCAAGAGACACAGACTGATACTCCTCATGTTCACAGAGATGCTATATCTGGTCCATCCATAAGTAGTTCACAAGAAGCACCTGAGAGTTCTCAGGGTGCTGAACGATCTGATATGGATGAGGTGAACACCTGGTCCACTAGCAATAGAAGTGAGACTGATAGTTATCAAATCGGGAATGTTCCTTATGTTTTACAACAATGTCCCAAAGTGCGAGAAACACCTGCCAAACGCACTGCTGAGGAGCATGACGATGATTTTATTCCTGATGAGACACCAGTCGTTACTCGAGGAAGGATGAAGAGGTGGCAAGGAGGGCTAATGAAAGTCCATGTGGTAGGGGTAGGGGACGAGGTGTGTTGAGGAAACATCAGACCCCGATGACCATAGTGTCGACTGAGGACGTTCCAGTTCATGATATACCGGTCATAATTAGTGAGGCCACACCACCAGTGATAGTCACAGAATCCATAACTATGACATCAACTTCTATGCCCACTACTGATGATGTTTTGAGGATGGATTCCTCCTAGAGAGCAAACACATTATGATATGTTTGGGGAAGCTGGATTCATAAATACTACACCATAACCTCGACCACAACTGATTCTGCTGCATTTTCACCTACACGAGTTACATTAGAGTAGAGGGTTAGTAAGTTAGAGAGAGAAAACTTGGAGAATACAAATTTGATCACTGATATGTGTTAAAGTCTAAGTGATAAAGATGAGAAGATTAAGAGCTTAGAGAGTCAATAATAGTTTTTATTCAGCTATCTTAAGATCTTGGAGAAGAACTTAAGAGATCTCACTTCCCTTGTGTATTCTTCATTTACTCAATATCATACCACAGAAGTTGGAGAATCTAGTGCATAGCAAACAACTGATCATGAGATTGCTAAAGATCCAATTGTTGATATAGAGAGTGTTGTAGATCCAATTGATACTGAAAGGACTGAAGACACGGCTAATGTTGATCAAGAGTCTATTCTAGATGTTCATATTCAGGCCACTGAGGATAAGCTTGTATAGTTTACTTGAGAGGCATTTGTAGAGCCCGAGTATATGATGCCTATTCCTGATCCAGTTGGTGATGATAATGACTTAGATCACATTGATTTTGATTTTGATGATGATGATGATGACGAGGATGATGATGATGAGGACAGAGATGATGATGGTGTTGAGGGAGATAATGGAAAGGATGATGATAAGAAGGGAGATGATGATGATGATCATAGAGGTGATACAGGTGCTCCTACTGGTAGTGCTGGATCATCAGGGTCTACCAATGTCAGCGAACCAAGTCCTGATGATACAATAGACTACACACCCTTGGATCTTGCTATAGAAAAGGCTTATGAGAAGAAGTTTTACTCATCCTAGCAGAAGTTAATTGCTAAGGTAGAAGATGAGGGATTATCTTCTTTTGAAGATTTGGAAGAGATTAAAGTTGATTACACTGATATATTCGGAAACAGTCTAAAAGACTTGTTTTCTAATATGCTGATTGAAGGAGTGATAGTTAGGGAGTCAAGTGCTAAAGGAACGATTGACAAGACAGCAGACCAAACTGGTCAAAGTGCTACACGTCAGGTTGGTAATCTGATTGTTGCAACTCCGCCACCGCCAGCTTACATTCACACGCTGAGACATTCTAACCCTTTCACAAGGTATGGAAACTCATAACCGATTATTAGTTGGGCGTATAATGTAGAAAAGAAGTTATATGAGATTAAGAGAAGGGCGGGAGCTATATAGTACTATCAGGATGAACACAACTTCGTACGCTTAGAGCATCAGATTTATATGCTATGGGTCATGTTTCTTTCATTAATCCAAGTAATTACAGGAAAGGTAATTGGATTAGGAACCTGATTTAACTACTAAATCCAAAGGCATTGAAGATAAGGTCCGTATTGATCCTAATACTAACAAGTCAATAAAGATCAGGGTTTATAAGCATCCAAGATATGTATGGAAGATACCTATCAATGCTCATGTGCCAGTTAACAGCTTGTCAAAGCTTATGTGGTGGAGTTGTGGGAAGGAAACATGTCATGCTATTATATATTGTATTGATAAACAGTTCTATATCATCGACACTCTGGATTTGCTCTAGTTTGGAAGAGATGATTTGATGAGGCTGCAGGTTTGCCATATTGCAGCTAATGAATCTATTCATCTATTAGCAGCACAGTTAGGTTAGTTGATTACAAAGGCCCGGATAACAAAATGTATGCATACGGGGGCAGTTACAAGGTTGCGGATGTGGACTTTTAACAACATTGATTTACCAAGCTTAGGGGAGATTGTAGGGGTTGAACCTAGAGGCTCGAGAAATCAAATCAAGATGAAGATCAAGATCTAAAGCCATGCGAGAAGTTCAAGTTACTGCGGGAAAACTAGCTTATCACGCGACAACTACTAGTCGTGCGAGAATTAGCGACTTGCGCGAGAACTCAAGTTTTAGTATAAATAGAGTTTTTTATGTATTTTACAAGCTTTTGTCTCATTTTATGATTTTCATACTTACTGTAAATTGTCCAAAATCAGAGAGCAATACAACGAATTTATTTACATTGTGTGTTTCAATTGATTCAATCTTATCTGTGATGTCTACATTCTACATATTCATTATGAGATCGATCTATGCATTGTGTTGATCCTTACATAGATTGAGTTTGTTGCTCTGAATGACATGTACTCTTTGTTGTGTCCCTCTGAAGAGAGTTAGTTGATGGGAATTGTAGTCATATTCCCGTCTTGTGAATCCAAGGATTCTCTAGGGAATTATTTTATCTTATATTTAACAAAACAATGATCGCGGAATTACCATTGCTTTGTTGTTTGATTAATTGAATAAATATGAATAAACAAACAAATATATGTCATGAAGAACAAACTCAATACTCAAACTAATGAAGAACAATTGAATAACAATTGAAGAACATACATACGTATATCAAATGTTTTTGATTAATTAAAGACTAATGATTACAATAATCAATAAAGGATCTTGCTAATGCTAGGGACGATTGCGGCTGCTAGGATTTGATTGCATTCAATCCCATTAATTGTGCACCTAAGCCTTGTACTTATAGGATTAGGGTTTACTCATTTGGAAACTATAACTTCCTTATCGAGGTAAGGTAGTTACTCAGAGAATATTCTCATGCAACATTCTCTGACTAGAGTATAAGTCATCAGTAGCTGTTGACTTTTAACTTTAGAGCCTTCTGTTGACTTGATGTACTTGGAAGTACATCAAGTTGTTCTTCCGTAGCTACTTTGTCTTCCAAAGGAATTATTGTTCTTCCACAAGAACACTTGTCTTCCACCGGAGATTTCTTCTTCCGCAGGAACACTTGTCTTCCATAGGAGATTTCCTCTTCCGCAGGAGCACTTGTCTTTGCAGGAAGTCAGTCTTCTTTGGGAGTTGCATGTATTTGAAGGCTGATCTTATAAGGCTTCCGTAGGAGTTCTACTGAGTCCTTGATTTGTTCCAGAGTATCTATGGAGGAACATTTTGTTTATCCGTAGATGTTTCTAACACCTACTCAGTTTCTTGAAACTAACTAATACTAATGATTTTCCTGTAACATACATATAAAGCAACACAGAACATATGGGTTAACCTATACACATATATTGCATACATAATGATGAAAGGGTACAAAAGTTATTACAATGATTGATTGAAGAAACTAAACCTATATAAAACTCTATGCCTAACACGTCTAACTATAGGGTCAGAAGTTAGACCTTTAACCATCAGAAGGAATGTTTTTCCTTTTATGGTTGTGCATTCTTCCTCATCCCTTATTCTCATTTTCAGCTCTTCTTTAATTCTAGCCTTCTTTGTTAATTCAGCCAGATGAAGACTGCTAAGATGATTTCTAATTTGAACAGCAACTTAAGAGTTGGAGGGATTGGAGAATGGTTTCTCTTGTAACTCAGTAATGTCAAATCCGCTAGAGTGTAGCGGAGATGAAGCATTTAGCCTGTTTACTTTACCATTCTCTCTTTCAACAGTAAAGCTGTGAGAAGGTTCATCGAACCTCCACTGGATAATTCTCCTTCTAGGATTGAGGGGTTGTGTTGGCAGCTTATCCCCTTTCCTAGTGTCCAGTGAAGTCACAAGTCTACTTCTTAACTTCTTTTCTTCATCCTTCAGAGTGTCTGAATTAGTTACAAGAAGTTGGAGAGCTTGGTCCAGCGTTCTCCTAGGTGTGGGTTCAGGGGTATAAGGCTCGGTGGTTTGTTATGTTTTGATGGGGAAGGGAAAAGGTGTGGGCATAAGTTGTGGTTTGGGTGCTAGTTTGGGTGACATCCTCTAAACACTTGGTAGTTGTGGTACCTCCTACCTTCTTCCTAAGCGAATATCAGTCTTGATGTCACCGACATGTCGCTATAGGGTCTTGTCTAACATGGGATCCACTTGTCTGCCGGTGAGGCCATGGGCTTTAAGATAGGCCTTCATCCATTCCCTATCTCCCACCTTTTTGGCAGCTACAAGTTTTGCCTTTTCCTCCTCTTTTTCCTTTTCTCTCAGCTTCTCCCTGGCACTCTTCTTCTTTTCCTTAGTGATTTGATCTTGCTCCTTAAAGAAAAGAAACGAGATTGTCTCACTATCATGAGGTGCCAGCTCCTCTTGAGAATAGCCTCTAGAGTAAAGAAAGTTATCCTCTCCAACCTCTGTCTATCCCCAGCATTCTCCTTCTCTTTCATTTTCTCCTCCTCTATGGCCAACGTTGCTGCTTCCTCCTTATCCTTTTGCAGCAAGGTTGCCTTTCTATAGCTTCACAAGCCCATCAAGTGGGAGTAGAAGTATTTATTCATTGTCTATTCCCAGGCTAATGAGCGTGTCTATCACCTCCACTCTCTTCTGGTTGTTGATACTTTCTTGGGCGGCTGCTACTGCTTTATTGCTTGCAGCCAATAGCTTCCCTATATCAACTCTTCCTTTTCTTTTGAGCTTCTCCAACGGTAACGCCCCGAAATTTTGTCAATTAAAAAGAAAAGAAAGAAAAAGAAATGAGAAGAAAGAATAAAATATCTTGATAGAAAGAGAAATGGACAGAAGTGAAGGGGCTAAAAGTGCAAAAAAGACAAAATAATATTATTATTCTGTTTAAAGTGGGCATGGCGCCCACAACTTCTGCATTTCAACTGCTCGACACTTTTTAGAGAGAGAAAGCAGAAGATCTTTGGTTCTAGAGAAAGAGCAGCTAAATTCAGTTAAGGTAAGTAAATTTAGTAAGTAAATTCAGTTAAGGTAAGTAAATTCAGTTAAGGATAGTCTTAATTCAGTTAAGGTAAGTAAATTCAGTTAAGGATAGTCTTAATGTGCGCAAATAGTGCACATGCGCCCAACACTTAGAAAATTTTCTGATTTTTTGGGAAAACCAAGATTTTAGGGTTTGACCCTATTTTGACTTATGGACTATTTTGGCCTATTTTAAGCATGAATATGTAAGGGGCTACGAATAGAATATGCATGATATTATGATGAATGTATGATATGCATATGACTATGAAGTGTTATCTTTTAATGATTTTGAAAACGTGTATATCATATTCTAATATACATTAAGTATTATGTTATGACTTTATGTAGTATGATGAATGAATGAACATAAAGTATAATGTAACGAAGTGAAAGATAACAAAGATGAAAAGTAAAGTGTAATGAAGGAAAGAAAAGGCTTGCAAGCAGAATAGAAGGAGGATCAAAACTCATGAGAGTTGTCACCTCAACTGTGTGTTTCATAGCGTGCAATTTTGGCTAACCCATGAGGGATCACACATAGGGGATCAGTCTTGGTGACTGATCCATAGTGCAAAATAGGATCCTTGTCATTCGACCACGGAAATAATGAGGCTTTGTGCCTGGAATGATGGCTTCGGGCCATGGGATTTATGCCAAATAGTGATGAGGCTTTGTGCCCGGAATGGTGGCTTCGGGCCACGGGCTTTGTGCCAAGTAGTGATGAGGCTTTGTTCCCGGAATGGTGGATTCGGGCCATGGGCTTTGTGCCATATAGTGATGAGGCTTTGTGCTTGGAATGGTAGCTTCGGGCTACGATGGGGGGAAGGCTTGACAGGATCTCGAATCTGTACGAAACTAGATAGTGGTAAAGTAGGAAACGAGCGAAGTGATAAAGTACAAAACAAACGAAGTGATAAAGTACGAAACGAACATTAACGAAATATAGTGATAAAGTACAAAATGAATGTTAATGATAGATAGTGATAAAGTACGAAACGAACGAATAAGTGAGATAAGGAATAAATAATAAGGTTATGCCTTGCTGTATGTCCGTTGAACGCTTACATACGAAAGTAAAGAAAGAGTATTTTCTTTTATGAACCTTATAAACTACTTTAATACATTAAAACTAGAACTCACTCAGCGACGTTGACTTTTATGCATTTTTCAGTTGGCATGTAATGTTGCTGAGGATGGCACGCCGGGAGGCTATTCGGCAGGGCAAGACTTGCATCCATTCACGCATAATATAATTGTTTTGTAATACAAACGAATGAGGCTTTTTTAATTTAACATTATTTTATTGCTTAACAACAATATTTATCAATTAAATGAATGGTTTTTTTGATATCTTATTTCCGCTGCTTATTATATGAATTATATATTATATATGAAATGATGCGATGATTGTCCAACTGTGAGTTTCCCGGGAATGGGGCCTTGCAAGCTGGTATCAGAGCCAGAGTTTAAGTGAATTGGGTAAAATATTTTCAAAAACCTAATCTTAAACTGAGAATAGGACTAATGGAAAGGGATGCCAGTCGAGTAGCTATATGCCATCAGGTATTTCTATTCTCGAAGTTAATTGGAGTTTTGTGTGTGTGCTATTTGATTATGTGCTTATAGTAGATTTAGATACTGATGTAGTCAGAATAAGAAATGCTTGGGGTGTGAAGAGTAAAGTAAGTGGCTAATCATAACTGGCCACTGTAATTAGGGACTTACTATACTTAATATAAACTGATCTATTCCTTGAATGACCGTGTTAGTGTTTGAATCTTATGGTGATTTGAGAATGGATGGAGGTAGATCATCTAAGGCCTCTAAGGGTGGAGTACACGGAGGACGCGATGCTAAACCGCGTGTTATTAGGAATAAGGATAAGACTAGAGAGAGGGCCTGTGAGGAGCCCGAGATGTATCACAAGGAAGGTGGTGATGAGAGTGCGAACTTAAGGGCCTCGGTGAAAGAGGTGGTGGTAGAGGAAGTCCATCATGTCATGTAGATGATTCTGCCATCTGTAGTGACTGAAATGATCAAAGCTATAAGAGAGGATGAGAAGAAAGAGAGGAGAAGGACCACTAGAATGGATGAAAGGGAGCGATCAGAGACTGAGACGATTGTCTCAAGTGAAGAGGATGAGGAGGAGGAAGCTGTGCAGGAAATTGCACGTGGTTGTAACTATGGGGCATTTCTGAGATGCCAGCCCTCAACTTTTGATGTCAATGGCAATGCTGCTGCTGCTCACCGATGGGTAAGGGAGATGGACATAGTGTTAGTGAGTGCAGGGAGGATCAGAAGGTGAAGTTTGCCACTCACTCTTTTGTTGACTCGGCTTTGTGTTGGTGGGACAATATTGTCTAAGCCGAGGGCAGCAGGGCCATCAGCAGGATGAGATGGGGAGAGTTGAAGAAGCTGGTAGTTGAGGAGTTCTGTCCTTAAAGAGAATTAGACAAGATTGAGAGGGGAGTTCCTGCAGCTGGAGGCGGGAACTATGACACACCAACAATACACCACCATGTTTAATGAGAAGGCAAGGTTGGTGTCGGATCAGGTCACGCCGGTGTCGAGCAAGATCAAGAAGTATATCCAAGGATTGCGAACTGTATTTGCAGGCACTTGATTACTTCCCAACCAAGCACTTTCAGGTCGATAGCGGATCTGGCTGGGAGGTTATATGATGAGAGAGAGGTGGCAGTAGTTGAGGTGAAGAGAACAGGTGGTGGTGATAGGAACTGGAGTGGGAAAAGGTTTAGACATGGTGGTTTCACTCCAAACAACAAAAGGAGGAAAGTGGATGATCGTAGGGTGGTGTCATCTAGTTCGGGGATAAAGAAGTGTGGTAGATGTGGGAGAGAGCACTCTGGTAAGTATAAATGGGGATTGAGTGTGTGCTTCAAGTATGGGAAGCACGGTCATGTGGCGAAGATATGCAGAGCCATACGGTGTTATAACTGTGGTGAGGAGGGCTATTTGACCACGAACTATAAGAAGCCACGGGTTGAAAGTTCTAGGATGAAGGACAAGCCAGAGGAAGGAGGACAGTGGGCAACTGCTAGAGCTTTCATGATGACGCGGGTGGAGGCCAGAGAGGATCCTGATATTGTGTCAGGTATGTTTCTAGTAAACCAAATTTGTGCCTCTGTATTATTTGATTCCGGTGGTAGTAGGAGTTTCACTTCTGCTACTTTCTGTGCTAAGTTGCCTGTTAGTAGTAGAAGTATTGATAAGCCATTCAACGTAGAAACTGCTATTGGTAAGTCCACTAGAATTACTAATATGATAGAGGACTGTGCCATAGAACTAGAAGGTTATAGGTTTTCTGCTAAGTTACATATGATGCCCCTAGGCGGATTCGACATAGTACTAGGGATGGATTGGTTAGAAACCTATGAGGAAAACATCGTGTGTCGCAAGAAGATGATTCAATTAGTTGCGCCCGATGTGAGTTCGGTGACAGTTTACGGTGATCGCGTCACTACGGTCCTGAAGGTGATTTCGATGGTGGTGGCAGGGAAGTACGTGAGACATGGATGTAGTGCCTACCTGGCCTACGTGAAGGAAGTGGATGCGTCGGTACCGTAATTGTCTAATGTACCAGTGGTATGTGACTTCCCAGACGTATTCCCATAAGACTTACCCAATGTGCCACCGAATCGCGAGATTGAGTTTCAGATTGATCTGATACCGGGTGCTCAACCCGTTGTTAAAGCACCGTATCGATTAGCTCCGAATGAGATGAAGGAACTCATGGATCACCTGCAAGAGTTAATGGATAAAGGGTTCATTCGACCGAGTATCTCCCCATGGGGTGCTCCGGTCTTGTTTGTTAAGAAGAAGGATGGTAGTATGCGGATGTGCATCGACTATCAAGAGCTTAACAAGTTGACGGTAATCCGCTATCGAGGATTGATGACTTGTTGGATCAGCCCCAAGGTGCCAGTTGGTTCTTGAGGATAGATCTTCGATCTGGTTACCATCAGTTAAAGGTGAAGGAGCGGGACATTCCTAAGACAGCTTTACGCACGTGTTATGGACACTACGAGTTTCTCGTTATGTCTTTCGGTCTGACTAATGCGCCAGCTGCCTTCCTGGATTTGATGAACCGAGTGTGTCGGCCCATGTTAGATAAATCAGTGATTGTGTTTATTGATGATTTCCTGATTTATTCGAAGAGCGAGGAAGAACATGCCGGCCATATACGCGAAGTATGGGAGACACTTAGAAGAGAAACGTTGTATGCTAAATTCTCTAAGTGTGCTTTTTGGTTATGCGAGGTGCAACTTTTAGGTCATGTCGTGAATGTTAAAGGAATTATGGTAGACCCGGTGAAGGTTAAGGCGGTGATGCAATTGAAGTCTCCAAAAACGCCATCCGAGATTCGTAGTTTCTTTGGTTAGGCCGGTTATTACAGGAGATTCATTCAAGACTTTTCCAAGATAGCCTCACCTTTGACCAAATTGACTCGCAAGGGTGTAAAGTTCATGTAGGGTCAGAAACAGGAGGATGCTTTTGAGGAGTTAAAGACAAGATTAACTCAAGCTCCTGTTTTAATATTACCCAAAAGGAGTGAGGACTTAGTGGTATATTCGGATGCTTCTTGTTAGGGGCTAGGTTGTATGTTAATGCAACGTGGAAGGGTAATAGCCTACGCATCTAGATAGCTAAAAACCCACGAAGTCAATTATCCCACCCATGATTTGGAGTTAGCAGCTGTCATCTTTGCATTGAAGATTTGGAGGCACTACTTATACTGGACGAAGTGCACCATCTTCACGGACCACAAAAGCTTAAAGTATTTCTTTAAGCAAAAGGATCTCAACATGAGACAGAGGAGATGGTTAGAGTGTAGGATTCTATGTGCCCAAGACACTTAGAATATTGATGTGGTTAGTACGTTATGATCCAAGTCGGGTTATACCCAATAACAAGCTTAGCAAA
>BJCO01445241.1:0-13869 GCA_018326465.1 Flaveria floridana | reverse complement strand
TCTCTCTCCATAACTTACTGTTACATTGCTAAATCTCGTGTGTTCTTGTTATAATTTGCTTAATTCGTGTGCTAATTCCGCTGCAAATCCAACCTAATTGATCAAACTAGAGGCTGAGATCCTATCAGAAAGATCTAAGTGTTGCTCATGCGCCCAAACAGGGCCGATGCGCCTAGTCTTTTTGCCTTAAATATACTAAGTAAGGTCATGCTCTCAAACATGGCCCATGCGCCTAAAAATGTGCCTTAGAAAGTTATGTATAGGATGGCACGCCCCAATAGTGCTAATGCACCTGAATAGTTCATGCGCCCAAGACTTTGTGGAAAAAGGATTGAGTTTAAGGCCATGCGCCTGAATAGTGCTGATGCGCCTAAGTAGGGCTCATGCACCTGCATAGTGCTAATGCGCCTAGAACACTTAGAAATTTTCGAAACTTTTGAGAAAAACAGAATGATTAGAGTTTGACCATAGTTTGACTTTAGGGTTTTTAATTGTTATTATTATGCATAATTATGAGTTGTTCTTATGTTCTATAATAATTATTATTATGTGACTTTACGTGGTGTGTTTATGATCGTATACGTAAAGTATTATCATTAATAAAAGTGAAAGATTAATGATAAAGAAAAGTGGAACATAAAGAAATGAATAAAAGTCTTGCAAGCAAATGAATAGGAGGTGCACGACCATGTTGTCGTTAGCTCAACCGTATGCAGTTTAGCTAACCCGAAGGATGCATGCAGGGTCAGTCATTGAGACTGACAGGGACCCTTGTAGCATACCCTAGGTGACTGGGTTAGCTTAGTACACAATGTTTGTTATCTATTTATAGACCACAGGCCCAACATTAGCTTCGTGCACAATGTTCGGGGTATTGCACATTGGTCCGTAAGAAAGTGAAAGATAATGATAAAAGTACGAAATGAACAAATGCATACAGTAATGAATGAAAGAAAGTATTACCTTGATGTACGTATGACGTGTGATCACATATCTAAATAAAGAAGGTACTTTACAACAAAGGATATTTTCATATGTCTATACAAGATATGTTATTACTTTTAAAACTAGAACTCACTCAGCAACGCTGACTTTTATACATTTTCAGTTGGCAGGTAAATGTTGCTGAGGATGGCACGAGTGTGAAGCTACTCGGCGGGGCAAGATTGACATCCATTCATGTTTTGATATTGTTGTTTTGCAATGCATTTAAACAATCTTTTGTAACTAGTAAACAACAATGTATTGCTTAACAACAGTAATTATAAATGAAATGAATGGGCTTTTGTTAATTAAATTCCGCTATAATGTTTTATGAAACGTATACTAATATGTATATTTAGTACTATGATTGTCTAGCTGTAAGCGCCCCGGGAATGGGGCCTTACAAGTTGGTATCAGAGCCAAAGTTTAAGAGAATTGGGTAAATATTTTCAAAAACCTAAACTTAAATTGAAAATGGGACAAATGGAGGGATGTCAGCCCGAGTATCTACATACGATCATATATTTCTTTTCTTAAAGATAACCAGTATTATGTGTGTGTGCTATTTGACTTATGTGTTCTTAGTAGATTTAGATGCTGATGTCATCAGGATAGGAAATGCTTGGGGTGTGAAGAGTAAAGTAAGCGGCTAATCACAACTGGCCACTGTAATTAGAGACTTACTATACTCAACATAAACTAAGCTATTGCCTTGAATGACCGCGTTAGTGTTTGAATCTTATAGTGATTAGATAATGGCTAGAGGTAGATCATCTAAGGCTTCTAGGGGTGGAGCATAGGGAGGACGTGGTGCTGAACTGCGTGTTACTAGGAATAAGACCAAGGCTGCTGAGAGGGCCCGTGAAGACCCCGAGGTGCATCACCAGGAGAGTGGTGATGAGAGTGGGAACTTAAAGGCTTCGATGAAAGAGGCGATCGTTGAGGAAGTCCATCAAGTCATGCAGACAATCCTACCATCTATAGTGACTGAAGTGATCAAGGCGGTAAGGGAGGAGGAGAAGAAAGAGAGGAGAAGAACTACCGGAAAGGAGGAAAGGGAGCGATCGGAGACCGAGACGATTGTCTCGAGTGAGGAGGAGGAGGAGGAAGAGGTGCAGGAAACTACACGAGGATGTAACTATGGGGCATTTCAAAGATGTAAGCCCTCGACTTTCGATGGGAAGGGCAATGCTGCTACTGCTCACTGGTGGGTGAGGGAGATGGAGGCGGTGCTTGATATCAGTGGGTGTCGAGAAGATCAGAAAGTAAAGTTTGCCACCCATTCATTGGTGGACTCAGCCTTATGCTGGTGGGACAACATCGTCCAGCCGAGGGCAGCAGGGCTATTAGAAAGATGAGGTGGCCAAAACTGAAAAAGTTGGTGATTAAGGAGTTCTGTCCTCATAAGGAGTTGGACAAGATTGAGAGGGAGTTTATGCAACTGGAAGCAGGAACAATGACGCACCAACAATATACCACTAAATTCAACGAGATGGCAAGGCTAGTGCCTGATCAGGTGACCCCGATATCAAGGAAGATTAAGAGATATGTCCAGGGGTTGCCGGCTGATATATGAAGGCATTTGATTGCTGCTTGACCAAGTACCTTTCGATTAGCTGTAGACCTGGCGGGCAGGTTGTGTGATGAACGAGAGAAGACTGTGGTGGAGGCAAAGAAGACAGACAGTGGTGATAAAAACTAAAACGGGAAGTGGTTTGGACGTGGTGGTTTCACGCCAAATAACAAAAAGATGAAGATGGATGATCGTAGGGTGACATCAAGCTTAGGGTTGAGGAAGTGCGGTAAATGTGGAAGGGAGCATACCAGCGATTGTAGGTTGGGATTGAATGTATGCTTCAAATGTGGGAGGCCTAGCCACATTGCTAGAGACTGCAGGGTGCCGAGGTGTTATAGTTGTGGCGAGGAGGGCCATATGAGCAAGGACTATAAGAAGCCATGGGTTGAGATTTCTAGGGTGAAGAAGAAGGCTGAAGAAGAAGGGTAGAGGGCAAGTGCTAGAGCTTTCGTGATGACCCTGGAGGAGGCCAGAGTGGACCCTGATGTCATGTCAGGTATGTTTCTAGTAAACCAAACTTGTGCCTCCGTATTATTTGATTCTGGTGCTAGTAGGAGTTTCATCTCTACTACTTTCTATGCTAAATTGTCTGTTAGTAGTAGGGGTATTGATGAGCCATTCGATGTAGAAACTACTATTAGTAAGTCTACTAGAATTACTAATATGATAGAGGATTGTGCTATAGAACTAGAAGGCCATAGGTTTTCTGCCAATTTACATGTGATGCCCCTGGTGGATCCGATGTAGTACTAGGGATGGATTGGTTAGCAACCTATGAGGTGAACATCATGTGTCGCAAGAAGATGATTCGATTAGTTGCGCCCGATGGAAGTTTGGTGACGTTTTACGGTGACCGCGTTACTATGGTTCCGAAGGTGATTTCGATGGCGGTGGTGGGGAAGTACATGATATGTGGATGTAGTGCCTACCTGGCCTACGTAAAGGATGTGGACACGTCATTACCACAGTTTTCCGATGTACCAGTGGTATGTGACTTCCCAGACGTGTTTCCAGAAGACTTACCGGGTGTGCCACCGGATCGTGAGATTGAGTTTTAGATTGATCTGATACCCAGTGCTCAACCCGTTACCAAAGCACCATATCAATTAGCTCCTACCAAGATGAAAGAGCTAATGGCTCAACTGTAGGAGTTGATGGACAAGGGGTTTATTCAACCGAGTATCTCTCCATGGGGTGCTCCTGTCTTATTCGTGATGAAGAAAGATGGTTGTATGAGGATGTGTATAGACTACCGAGAGTTAAAAAAGTTGATGGTAAAGAATCGGTATCCATTATCAAGGATTGATGACTTGTTTGATCAGCTACAAGGTGCCAGTTGGTTCTCAAGGATAGATCTACGATCGGGTTACCATCAGTTGAAAGTGAAGGATGGGATATTCCTAAGCCAGCTTTTTGCACGCGTTATGGACACTATGAGTTTCTCGTCATGTCTTTTGGTCTATCTAACGTGCCAGCTGCCTTTATGGATTTAAAGAACCGAGTGTGTCAGCCAATGTTAGATAAATCAGTGATCGTGTTTATTGATGATATCCTGATTTATTCGAGAAGTAAGGAAGAACATGTCGGCCACATACGCGAGGTGTTGGAGACACTTAGAAAAGAGAAGTTGTACGCTAAATTTTCTAACTGTGCCTTTTGGTTACGTGATATTTAGTTTTTGGGTGACGTGGTGAATGCTAAAGGAATTATGGTAGACCCAGCAAAGGTTGAGGCGGTGATGCAATGGAAGTCTCTAAAGACGCCATCCGAGATTCACAGCTTCTTAGGATTGGCGGGTTATTACAGGAGGTTCATCCAGGACTTTTCCAAGATAGACTCACCTTTGACCAAATTGACTCGCAAGGATGTGAAATTTGTGTGGGGACGAGAATAGGAGTGTGCTTTTGAGGAGTTAAAGGCAAGATTGACTCAAGCTCCTGTCTTGACATTACCCGAAGGGAGTGAAGACTTAGTGGTGTATTCGGATGCTTCTTATTCAGGACTAGGTTGCGTGCTAATGCAACGTGAAAGAGTAATAGCCTACGCATCCCAGTAACTAAAAAGCCACGAAGTCAACTACCCTACCTATGATTTGGAGCTAGCAGCTGTGGTATTCGCATTGAAGATTTGGAGGCACTATTTATACGGGACGAAGTGCACCATCTTCACGGATCACAAGAGCTTAAAGTATTTCTTGAAGCAAAAGGATCTGAACATTAGGCAGAGGAGATGGTTAGAGCTCATCAAAGATTATGACTGTGAGATCCATTATCATCCAGGTAAAGCCAACGTTGTGGCCGATGCCCTTAGCCGAAAGGAGAGACCCGGGCCGATTCGGGTGAAGGCTTATTACTTGGTTATGACCGCTGATGTGATGACATAAGTGAAATAATTGCAATAAGAGGTGTTGAAAGAAGATCGCCTTAACTCTGAAAGAATGAGACGACTAAACACTCTCGGTGTTAGAACCCAAAATGGGCGAATGTGGATCCCTTGATATGGAGGCCTACTGGGTCGGATTTTGGATGAAGCTCATAAGACTCGATATTCTATTCATCCAGGTGCCACCAAGATGTATCAAGACATGAAGAATGACTAGGGGTGGCCGGGTATGAAACGAGACGTGATGGAGTATGTGAGTAAGTTCCTTACTTGCATGCAAGTGAAGGCAGAACATCAGAAGCCATACGGGAAGATCCAACCATTGGATATACCCGAGTGGAAGTGGGAGCACATCACCATGGACTTCATTATGATGTTACCCTGCACGGCGAGGGGGTACGATACCATCTGGGTGATTGTTGATCGTCTAACCAAGAGTGCTCACTTTCTACTGATCCGCGAGACGTATTCATCCGAGAGATTAGCGGATATATTCATCAAGGAGATTGTAGCTCGTCATGGTGTGCTGGTGTCTATTATGTCGGATCGTGACACCCGATTCACATCGAAGTTTTGGAAAAGATTTCATGATGCGATGGGGACGAGGCTACACATTAGCACGGCTTATCACCCTCAGACAGATGGTCAGTCTGAGAGGACGATCCAGACGCTCGAGGATATGCTTCGAGCATGCGTGATCGATTTTGGAGGAAGTTGTGACGATCACTTACCATTAGCAGAATTCTCGTATAATAATAATTATCATGCTAGCATTGGCATGCCACCTTACGAGATGCTATACGGTAGAAGGTGTAGGACACCCTTATGTTGGGGTGATATTGGATAGAAGGAGTTAGGAGGTATTGAGGTGGTAGAGGCTACGACTGAAAAGTTATAAAATATCAAAGCCTTTATGAAGGCGGCGAAGGTAAACAGAAGTCGTATGCCGATAAAAGGCGAAGACTGATTGAGTTCTACGTGGGCGATATAGTTATGTTGAAGGTCTCACTTGGAAGGGAATCATCCGGTTTAGAAAGCGAGGGAAGCTAAGCCTGAGATACATAGAACCTTTCCAAATCATCGCACGAGTAGGAAAGGTAGCCTATCAATTAGAATTGCCAGATGAGTTAAGTGGAATTCATCTTACATTCCATATATCCCATCTGAGGAAGTGCTTAGCTGATGAAGATATGATTGTACCACTGGGTGATATCGAAATGGATGAACGGCTCAATTATGTAGAACAACCAGTGGAAATCATTGACCAGAAGGAGAAGAGATTAAGGAACTAGGTGGTTTCACTGGTACATGTGCAGTGGAAACACCGGAAGGGTTCGGAGTCTACGTGGGAGACTAAAGAAGAAATGAGACAACATTGCCCACGGTTATTTGAAGAATGACGAGTTTAGGGGACGAAACCTCTTTAAGGGGGGTAGACTTGTAATACCCGAAATTCTAGACAAATAAGAGAAAAGAAAAATAATAAGAAAAGAAAAGAAGAAGTATCTTGAAAGAAAGATAAATGAACAAAAGTGGAGGGGGGCTTTGTGTCAAAGTACAAAAGTCAAATTATTATAATATATTATGGGGAATGACCGCCCATACTATCCTTTCACATCCACTTTTGTCGATCAAAAGAAAAGAAGCAAAAGAGAAGAGTTTCGGTTTCTAGAGAGAGAAGTAGTCAACTTTGATCTTGGTAAGTAGATTTTTATATAATTGGCTCGGTTTTTGGTTGTGTTTTTTCTTTATGAACCGAGAGAATATGTTCTTATGTGTTTCAAATGTATTCGGGTTATGTGTTCTAGGTGTTTTAAGTGTTAAAAACTCTCTAAAAAGCCTGAATTCAAAGAATTTGTCTCAAGGCTACAAAAGTTGAGTTCTAGACCTCGTATTCTTACATGTTTTAACACTTCTTGGGGCTGAAAACGTATTAAAAATGATTTTATAATTTTTAAGCTTGTGTAACCGTATGTTTTCTGTTGTATGATGATGTTTTATGGGTGTTTATATGATGATTATGTTTAGAATGGTATTAAGAAGCTTAGAATAGGATGAAATAATGTTTAGGATTGAAAATAATTGAGAAGTATGTTAAACAGGTTGCTCATGCGCCTATATAAGACCCATGAGCCTGAAAATATCTTAGAAAGATCTAAATGTTGCTCATGCGCCCAAACAGGGCCCATGCGTCTAGCCTTTTTGCCTTAGAATATACTAAGTAAGGTCATGCGCCCAAACAGGGCCCATGCGCCTGAAAATGTGCCTTAGAAAGTTAAGTATAGGATGATGCGCCCCAATAGTGCCAATGCGCCTGAGTAGTTCATGCGCCCAAGACTTAGTGGAAAAAGAATTAAGTGTAAGGCCATGCGCCTGAATAGTGCTGATGTGCCTAAGTAGGGCTCATGCGCCTGCATAGTGCTAATGCAACTAGAACACTTAGAAATTTTCTGAAATTTTGAGAAAAACAGAATGATTAGGGTTTGAGCCTAGTTTGACTTTTGGGTTTTTAATTGTTATTATTATGTATAATTATAAGCTGTTCTTATGTTCCATAATAATTATAATTGTGTGACTTTACGTGGTGTGTTTATGATCGTATACGTAAAGTATTATTATTAATAAAAGTGAAAGATTAATGATAAAGAAAAGTGGGACATAAAGGAATGAATAAAGTCTTGCAAGCAAATGAATAGGAGGTGCACGACCATGTTGTCGTTAGCTCAACTATATACGATTTAGCTAACCCGAAGGATGCATGCAGTGTCAGTCATTAAGACTAACAGGGACCCTTGTAGCATACCCTAGGTGACTGGGTCAGCTTAGTGCATAATGCTTGTGGTCTATTTATAGACCACAGGCCCAGCATCAGCTTCATGTATAATGTTTGGGGTATTGCACATTGGTTCGTAAGAAAGTGAAAGATAATGATAAAAGTATGAAATGAATGAATGCGTATAGTAATGAATGAAAGAAAGTATTACCTTGATGTACGTATGACGTGTGATCACATATCTGAATAAAGAAGGTATTTTACAACAAAGGATATTTTCATATGTCTATACAAGGTATTTTAATACTTTTAAAACTAGAACTCACTCAGCAATGCTGACTTTTATACATTTTCAGTTGACAGACAAATATTGCTGAGGATAGCACGAGGGTGAAGCTACTCGTATGGACAAGATTGACATCCATTCATGTTTTGATATTGTTGTTTTGTAATGCATTTAAACAATCTTTTGTAACTAGTAAACAACGATATACTGATTAACAACAGTAATTATAAATGAAATGAATGGATTTTTACTAATGAATGGGTTTTTATTAATGAAATTCCGCTGCAATGTTTTATGAAACGTATACTATTATGTATATTTAGTGCTATGATTGTCCAGCTGTAAGCATCCCGGGAACGGGCCTTACATTATTATTAAGGCATTTTATTCTTATTTTGTTTTTACCCTCACAACGTGTATGTATATTTATTAAACTTTTCACTGTGTCCTGTCTGATGATCAACAATATATAAAAACATAATATCTTCAAAAAGGATGTCAAAACCACTTGAAGTAAGAGTTATCAAAAAACAAAAGACACGCACCAAGAAACCAGATTAGTAGACATTCATGTAAGATATACTATATATATACACACACATACAAATATACTTGATTTTATATTTAACAAATAAACTTTTTAACCTGAAGGGTTATCCTATTGAGGCAATTACAGACTTAAAGAAGGAAAGTTATCTCGACTCGATCATTGAAATTCAATCATGTTATAATGTAGCCAACTACTTATCAGTTTTCTCAAGAACTTATATGGTTGTTGTACCACACACTACATCTATAAGAACTGACAAGAGTGCATCATTTGATCCAATTTGCCATAATAAGATACCTACTAATTACTACAACTTTATATCGGAGAAGATACCACACAATACTAAGAAACCACACAATACTAACTGGTAAGTTCGAAATCCTTAATTTTCCATACAGGTTTGCTACTTCTTTTAAAAACATCTCAATTGTCATTAGATTATATTCAAGAATCGAGAAGGTTAGGACCATTTCAACCAAAACCAACAAATTACTGAAAAAGATCTCACTTCAAGATAAGTGGTAAACACTTACTATAATTTTTCTGTCCACAAGTTAAATTTCCCAACATTATATGTCCATACTAATGTTCATTGTTAACCAGAAAACACAAGATAGAAGTAACATTATGGAAGGCATTTGAAGTTGCATTAAGACATCAGTTGCGCAAGTACTAGCAATTTCATCAACAGTGGTAACTAATTTTTCAAGGTTTGTTAGAACTTCCAACCCTATTATATTCGATATTACTTTATAAAAAATTCATGACATGTTCTTTGTTGACAATAATAATTTGAAATTTGATAGGATCTCTTCAATTTGAATCAACACCTTGCATGCATTGCCATAAATGCCCCAATTCCCGATCTCTATGATATGTGAACAAGTAATTACCTTTAATGTCAAAATTCCTATATCTTACCTGCATATTAATTGACAATCTCTAAATTAGACTTAAATATATTTACACAAGTTCAAAGATATAGAGAATCCACTAACAGTACAACAGTTAAAAAAAGAATTACAATTATAGAACTTCTAAACATCAAGCCCAAAACTTCTAAACATCCAGCCCAAAACTTCTAAACATCAAGCCCAAAAGCAATAGAGTATTAGTAATAATCTTTTTTAATGTAACAAAAATATACAACTAAAAAATTTACAACTTTTGCAATGCAGCAAACTCGCTTTGAATGTCTAGAAAGTGCCCAAGATATTTTCAAATACCGTAAATGGTACTATGCTCTTTGTTTCGAATGCTCAAAAATGGTCTATCCAGAAAAAGATGCTTTAACATGCGAAGATCATGGCACTACCATTTAGCCTAAGTACATGTAAGCTAAATACAATACAATAACTCATTATGGTTTTAAATTTGATTTTTAACTTTTATTACACTTTTCTACATCAAATTTACTTTGGCCTAGCGCATAAAAACTAAACAATTACTTTGTAAATGCAAAGATAGCCGGTGAAACATCAGGCGCAAACGTCGTATTCCTTAACGAGGCAATGACTAATGCTCTAAATATTCCATGTTCCGATATGGTCATCAAGTATGGACATACAAACCCAGAAATCGTGTCTCATATAATACTTTCATTCAAAGGCACCCCAAAGATAATGCACATCAACTTGAAAGCGGACGGTACCATAGCTATTAATCAGGTTTCTAATGCAAATTATCCTTGCCATTTGATAATAGATCACAAGAAAATTGGATTGTAAACTTCAACACATTCAATGAAACCACCAAAAAGGAAGTAACACCAATCACAGGGCACATTTCAACATTAAATGATCAAATTTTTATCGTTTAATTTCTTTTCATACATTAATTCACTTATTCTTGATGGAGTAATACTTAAATATAACTTGTTAACGTTACAAAAGATGCACAAAATATACATCCAAATAAATCTTCTCCACATATTCCTCCATGATTGTTTTATTATTTAAAGAAGATTGCATATGATCTGTCAATTAGTTGTCATTCCTTATTTCTCATTTGTAATTATGTATATATATCTTTTGCATGTATATGAGAAAATTACTTCTGCTGCATATGTTCATATGGTATCAGCCAGCTTTCTTTTTTTCTAAATATTCCATCAATGGCAGACAGCTCCATCAACTCCTCCACCAACTCCTCCACCAACTCTTCTTCTTCACCATCCTCCATATCTATGAATACTAACAACTCACACCAGGTTATTACCATCCCTACCACCCCTCAAAACATCACCCTCGTTACCTTTCCAACATCACTAAACCTCACACCCACAAATTATCTTGGTTGGAAAACACAGATCGAAGCCCTACTTCACGGGGTTAGATCTTTATAAATTCATCGACGGTTCTTACCAGGCACCGGCTCCTCAAAACAGCCCCCATGGTTCCTCAACTCCCTACCCTGATTACCATATTTGGTTTCGACAAGATCGACTGCTGTTTGGTGCCCTTGTTGGCAGCCTCTCCCCCACCATCATACCTCTTATCACTAATGCAGCCTCTTCTCTTGAAGCATGGCAAATACTCTCTAAAACCTATGCCTCTACATCTCGAGGGCATAGAAAACAACTCCAACATCGCCTAAAACAATCCTCCAAAGCACCAACTCAGTCAATAACAGAATACATGCAATCCACGAAGACCACCATTGATGAACTATCCATACTCGGGAAGCAAATAGATCCAGAGTACGTCACTGATGTCATACTCAACGGTTTAGATCAAACTTCCTACAAATCAATCATTGATGCTGTACATGCTCGTGATACTCCGATTTCGTTCCATGAGCTTCACAAAACACTCATCAATCATGAGTTATCCTTAGCCCAAACCGCCGCTACTGCTAGCACCCTTCTCCAACCAGCATCCGTGTTTACAACCCACACTCGTCCGGCCACCAAGCCGTGGGTTGCTCGATCCAACTTGGCTGCTCCTGGTATTTTACCCATACCACAGTCTACCGGCCCAAATAAACCCTTCCTTGGCAAGTGTCAATGGTGCCATAATAAGGGCCATTCACTTACTAATTGTTATGCATTCAAAATATTGAACCCACAAGTCACTGTTCCGCCATTTACAAGGGTTGCCTCTCACAAAAACCCACAAGCACATCTCATGGCTGTCTCAAACAACAAAGCCGACACTAATTGGCTATTTGATAGCGGGGCATCACATCATATCACCAATGATCTCAATGCTTTATCTATGCATGCTCCATACGATGGTACCGATGAACTTGTTATCGGGGATGGTTCGTCGCTCACTATTACTCATATTGGATCTCTTACACTTCACACATCAACAACATCCTTTATTCTAACTAATGTTCTTTGTGTTCCTTCTTTATCTCGTAATATAATTTCTATCTCTCGACTTTGCATTGACAATAGTTTACTAATTGAATTTTTTTCTTTTCATTTTGTCATCAAGGACTTCAATTCCCGCCAACCACTTCTACAGGGGACAGCAAGCCACGGAATCAATGAACTAAACACCCAACTCCACCTGTTGTTTTTTTCTCAATAAATAAGAGATATTCAATATGGCATCACAGATTGGGACACCCTTATTTTCAAGTTCTTCAAAAAATATCTTCCTTTATTTCCTCCTTTTCTCCATCTAATGAGTATTGTAATTCATGCAGTATCAATAAAAGTCATAAACTACCATTTCACTCTTCCACTATTTCTCATAGTGCACCCTTATAATTATTATATTCTGATGTTTGGACCTCTCCTATTTATTCTTTTGATGGTTATAAATATTACATCATATTTGTTGATCACTTCACCAAATATATTTGGTTTTACCCACTAAAACAAAAATCCGATTCTCTTTGTCACTTTTATTCATTTTCAAAGGCTTGTTGAAAATTATTTTCAAACAAAAATCAAACAATTTTTTTCAGACAATGGAGGTGAATACCTAAAGCTTTCACTTCATCTTGCCTCTTGTGGCATTTCTCATCTCACGTCCCCTCCTCACACTCCCGAACATAATGGCTACGCGGAACGACGCCATCGTCACATAGTTGAAACGGGCCTCACCATTATTACTCATGCTAAAATGCCCATTATTTTTTGGCCTTTTGCTTTCACTACCGCCACCTATCTCATAAATTGCCTCCCAACCTCTACTCTCCAAAACACATCTCCTTTCCAACATCTCTTTAACAAACTTCCAAACTATGACAAACTTCGTAGTTTTGGTTGTCTTTGTTACCCGTGTTTACGACCATACTCCACTCACAAACTACATCCCCGCTCCACACCTTGCGTATTCGTTGGCTATTCTGCAACCCAAAGTGCTTATTATCGTCTCGATCCCGCTACTAACAAACTTTACACCTCCAGACATGTTCATTTTGTTGAACATGAATTTCCTTATGAAACACTCACCAACTTAATCAACCCCTCTCCACCTCATCCAAATACATGGCTTCCTTTTCATGTCCATCTCATCTCTTCTACTACACCTACACCTCAATCACAAACTAGTTCTACACAGCCACCCCAAACTCCATCTACACCACCTTCTTCCCAACATCTTCACTATACATCTCCTGTTAGAATTAATATAATCATGAACCAACTTCATCGAATTCCTCTCCCACCTCTCCTTCGGCATCTGTGGCAGTACCCTCCCCTCCTCATACTCGTAACACCGGCAAACCTAACTCTCGGTATCACAACTCTGATTTTTTACTATATAATGTTACCACTCAAAACATCCAAGAACCATCTAATATCACCCAAGCTCTTAAACACCCATTATAGCGCAAAGCCATGACTGATGAATACGAGGCCCTTTTACGCAACCACACATGGACCCTTGTACCCCCCGATTTAGCTCCTAATCTTGTGGGTTGCAAATGGGTTTTTCGAACCAAATACAAATCTGATGGTTCACTCGATCGTCTCAAAGCTCGCTTGGTTGCAAAAGGTTTTCACCAACGCCCTGGCTTAGACTACATGGAAACTTTTAGCCCAGTTGTTAAACCGACTACACTTCGTCTCATTCTTTCTTTAGCTGTCTCCCACAAATGGTGTCTTCGCCAATTGGATATCAATAATGCTTTTCTCCAAGGTACACTCACTGAGGACGTTTACATGGCCCAACCCCCGGGCTCTGATACCATATGAACGTATGCAGCAGAAGTAATTTTCTCATATACATGCAAAAGATATATATACACAATTACAAATGAGAAATAAAGAATGATAACTAATTGACAGCTCATATGCAATCTTCTTTAAATAATAAAACAATCATGGAGGAATATGTGGAGGAGATTTATTTGGATGTATA
>BJCO01445209.1:0-12806 GCA_018326465.1 Flaveria floridana | reverse complement strand
CAATGCATCCCACAGCTGCTTAGCTGTTTTGCATTTCTTGAAACCTCTGTATACATAGTTTGGAAGAGCAGTCTGAAGGGCTGTCATGGCCTTTTGATCAATATCTACTCTCTTTCTATCTTCTTCTGAGTAGTCAGTCATAGCCTTAGGGATCATACCACCTCCAGCAGCAGCTGAAGGAGTTTTTGGTATGTAAGGTCCAGAGACAACAGATTTCCACATTCTTGAGTCTTGACACTTGATGAAACCTTCCATTCTTTGGCACCAAGTGTCAGAGTCATCAAGAGTGATCAGTGGGAACTTTGTCATGGTTCCAGTTTCCATATCAGCTTTAGAGATAGCTACCATTTGAAGGGTTAAGTATTTTTATGTGTGTGAGGGATCTTAAGATGGTGACATCTTATATCAAGAGTCTGAGAAGCTCTGATACCAATTGCACGACCGGGTGAAGGGGTTATGCACTTGTGCAACACAACAACACAAAGAGGAGAGGGTATTTCAACACTTAACAATTCAAATGGGGAACTGATCAGTAATAAGTTTAGAGAACTTGGAAACACAAGATGTAGAAATGAGATAGAAAAACTAGAGCAATACACAAGCAGTTGGTTTTCAAGGTTAAAGTATATTGTTCTTCTAGTTCCTTACAAAGTGGTTTACAAAGTTCAACTCAAAACCTTACAAGGTTACAAAGAACAGAAAATACTTATACTAAAGCCTACAGCCGGCCATGCTTTGAAGGCCAGCTGGATACATAAACTAGACAACAAAATCCATGTAAAGTCAAAAGGCAGATTGCCTTTTGACTAGTGACTATGACATGTCATAGCTCACATCCTAATATATTACAAAAAGAATAAAGTACATAAAGTGGAAAGTTACAAACTCAAGACCTCAATGTACAGTTTACCAAAAGCATGGATCTTTTCACTAACTCATGAAAGGTTGGTGACTTTTCAGAGTGGCAGCGGAAAGTGGTTCAGCTTTCGGTAAAAAGTACATCAGATAAAGCATGTACTAAGAAATTCTTCGGAAGAAATCTGTCTTCAACGGTTGGCTTCGGAAGACTTTGTCCTTGAAGCTTCAGAAGACTTCATCTTTTGGCTTCGGAAGATATTGGTCTTGGCTTCGGAAGATTTCACACTTAGAATAATTTCCAAGTTAGTGTGAATCTTCCGAAGCATTCCACTTCAGTGTACATGTGCATGCATGCAGAAAGACTTTGAGTGTTTGGGTTGCATCCGCCTTACTGATGACCTTACAATAATGTATTTTCTAATGGTTACTCAAAATCCCAATTTTCCTGCTAGTCACAACATCATTGCAACCCTCAATCCAACTAGATATGAGGAATTTGATCATGTGATTAATTTTCTCAGTTGATCTAACTATTCAACTATCATCACCATTAACCTCACTATGTACACAAATCATATTTTGCAATTCAGGAACATATATGTAGTAAAGAAAGAACATGGTGGAAAGTACTTGAAGGCAAAGGTAAACAATCTAGAAATTATCATTAGACCTTCAATAATTTGAACTCACCTGGCCCTAAATGATGATGATGGCAAGACATCTTTCACCAAAAAAGTGCTGGGCTAAATATTTCAAGAAATAAGGTATGAGGGTACTTTTCTATCAACAACATTAAAGAAATTAAAACCTTTTTTACCAAAACAGGAGATTCATTATGAAAAACTTTCTTCATTGCTTATCCAACAAATTCGAGGGATGAGATTAAGCCCTGTTGGGATATAGCAAGTGCCATTCACAGCTTGGTGAAACAAGAGAGGCACAATATCTCTAACTTCATCTTTTACAGTCTAATTGCCAAGGTCAATGCTGATGGGGCGTCTTTATTCCTAGTCCATCAATTGATCAACTAGGATAGAGATATTATCATTGGGACCCTAGCCATGGAAACTTTATTTTAACGTGTTTCTATTGATATATTCTCTAGAAGAAGAAAATCAGGACGCTAAGAAACCGCATCTAGTGGTGAGAATGTTGGGGTAAGGCATGTAACCTCATCTCCTAATGATTCCACATCAGTGAATGAGGGTAGCATGAAACAATTAAAAGATTTGATGGAAAAGTACACTTCATTGATTCATTACATGTATATTCTTCAAAATAAGAATGCTATGTATAGAACTCAAGCAGATAAGGCAACCATACTGCCTGAAGAGAATCAACTATTAAAACCCCAAGCAGATAAGGTTCCTAATCTTGAACCTAAGATTAGTAACATGAAAGATTATTTGGAGTTTCAGCATGCCATTATCACCTCCTTCTAACTATCACCTTCTCAATTAGCACCATAAGAACCTTTAGATGTTCCTTCCCCCATTACCACAAATAGTGTCATTCAGAATCTCGGATGATGATACCAAAAAGGTGAAAGAAGCCTAAAGAAGTTCATGAGTAAGTTGCTCTGCTTGAAGAAATTTTGAGAAGTACTCTACATATCTCTCATACTACTATTCAGACTACTAAATATGAACCTCTCTTAGAAGTTATGTTGAATGCCCTACATAATGAACATGGCTACAATAGCTTAAAAGAAAGGAGTAAGGAGTATAGAAGAAGGATAGAAAGCTTAAAATGGAAAATTTGAAATTAGTAGGAAGAGAATGGCTTTATAGAAGAAATCTAGTGCTAAAAGATAGTAAAAAAATATTTGATATCGTTCCTCTAAAAAGAAAAGTAGTACCAATTTGGAAGCGGCTTTAAAATTTCCTACTGTTGATGAAGCTATACTTAGAATTCTTTTTGAAGCTATTGAAGCTTTAGAGAAATCAAAAGATAGTTCTTTTGCTAAACCATTGATAAAACATTTTGTTGCACCTAATCACATAATAGTCTACACTAGGGGATTTCAGACAATTGACGATGACATAGAGAGACATGGAGTCACTCAAGATGATGAATGTCCTCTATAATCTATTAATAAAAGTATACCTATGTCTGAACTCAAGAAATTAGTAGAGCCGGTATTTGGTCAATGAGAGATTAATGCTGAAACAGAGGTTAATTTTGAAGTGAATGCTAAAATCAATGGCCTGATGGCTGCCAATGCAGCTAAGAGAGATCAGACAGCTGCCAATAAACCTATTGCAATTAGTGAGGCAATAGATGTATCTACTGAAGTCCTAAAAATCTGACCTTCTAAACCCTCTACTTCTAAAATCATTGCTAACAAAGGAAAGAAGCCTGTGACTATTAAGGAAGAACTTGATGCTAAGTTATGAAAGCCAAGGGCTATTCCATCTAACAAAGAAGATGGAACTTCTTTAGAAGGTTCAAAGCCTTTAGTGGAACTAAAAAGCAATGTCAGTCAAGTTGTTGAAGTTACGGTCCTACTTATCAAACAAGAAAATGAATCAAGAGCAGATAGACTAAAGGTGAAAATTAAACCATTTAGGGAGTCTAGCATAACTAAGACAAAGGCACAATCAAAGAAGTTTACTAAGAAGCCTAAACAGCCTCCTAAACATTCCAAATCTTCTATTGTAAAAATATCTATTGTTGAATCAATAGTGACCCAAACTCCAATTTTTATCACTTTTGCTAATCATCCAATAGTGGTGCAATCTCAAAGTTTAAAAGGAATAGAAAAGGACACTAAAAGATACAGCCTAGCGACTCAACTTGAGAATAAAAACTTTGATTTTAATAAAGTGATGAAGTGGAAGATGGATGATTTTAGAGCAAAGGTTACTACACTAACTCTTACTGAAATAAAAGAAAAATCAGAGTTAGAAAGAAAAAAATGACATGAAGATGAGGAGAAGAGAGTGCAAAACAATGCCGCAAATATAGTGACTCGGGGCTTTATTATAATTTGGATATGATAAAGGATGGTGGTGACAAGTTGCAAATGAAAATGTACTTAAGGCACTATAGTTTCTATGGTAAATAAGTAGAACCAATGAGTATGTCTACTCTTGTTTTGAAAATCAGAGATATCAAAAAGCAAAGGCACAGCTATAGAGCTCCCAAAATTTAGAGAAGCAAAAGCCAAATAGGTAGCTCATAAGGGTCAAAAGAAAAGGATGATCACTATACCTTCTTATATATTACCGTTAGTCATGTGATAAGTGAAAATCCAGCATCACCATCCTCTGAACAAATAGAGTATAATAAAGACAACTTGCCACTTTCTTCTGTGATCAAAAACAACAAATTGGTACATCAAGAGTAACTGGATACAGGAAGGCATGTCACACCCTCGCCAAGGCGAAAACGCGAGTGAGTGACGAATTAAGTATCTTTAGAACAGATGGTACGAGAAATACTAAATGTAATGAATTTAAAAGATATTGGTTCTACATCCTTGTCTTAGGTTACAAAATAAAGATTACATATATGGTCTCAATTCATATATCTATATTAAGCAATCTTCCATTGTATCCTAGATGTGCAAAAGGTTGATTTCCAAGCTATCACACTTAATTATCACCTTAAAAACATGTTAAAATAGGTCGACTAAAAAGTTGGTGAGCTCGTAGAGTTTGAGACTCGATAACAGATGTTACAATAGTAAGTAGTTGTATGTAAATATGAATCAAGCCACTATATATAAAAGTTAATACTAGACATAAAGCCATGAGCCCACAACCAAAACTATAGCTACGAGAAAACTAAAAACCCCTCCAATACTTATCACGAGTACTGGCTGTTGTTGTTGCAGACATAAACATTCAATGTGAGTGACCGTTGATTGACGCGTTCAACGAGTCTAGAGAATGGGGGTGCCTACCCCGATAGTACTATCAATATGTTCCAGCATCTTTATCCAAGAGTTAATTGGTTGCGTTATGTGATTGGGAAATTTAGAATGTGATAATGATAAGGTAAACTCATGCAGTATTCCGGTAATAGACATAACATATAAAGTAATGGTTCAAATGTTGTTATTGTTGCAAGCGTGTTTCTCCCCCCAAAAAGAATTTAAAAGGGAAAAGGGGCTACAAAAACTCACTATTGTTGTTGAGTGGTTAGAGATTCCTTAATCCAAAATATGATGATACTAGACCGGAGTGTTTCCTACATATATACATGTACGTAGTGATTCGTTGGTAAGTTTGGTAAGTCAACGTGTAAATCATCTTAGATTAAATCATTAAGTTTATCTGTAAGATTTGTCAGGTAATAGGGTACGTTAGAGGTTATTTTGACTCATATTAGTAATGTGTGTAGTTTATAACTTATGATATCTATATGTTTCTATCATGATGTGTCTACTTGTAACTTGCATTAAGGCATCAAGATAAATTACAATAATTGTGTAATGGCCAAATCTAACTCCTAATCATACGTAAGTGTGAAAATCAGGCTCCAGTCCCACCCTATAAGACATTTTAAGTTGTTTTCCCTTTATTATGTCCACAGCAGCATATTTCTGGACAGTTGTTCGTATCTTGGTCAGATGGGGGCCCAAAGCTAATTTTTAACAGGCGTGTGTATATGCGTTGGAAATCTAAGACACTAATATAACTTTTGACACAAAAATCATGTTTTTTGGTTAAGTATTGACAAGTTTATGTCCCTGTAAAGTCGGGTCAACATTCTGTCAGAAAAAGTTACGTTTGACACTCTATTTTCTTTTGCACTTTTGGGAAACCAAATATCCATGGAAAATTACGAGACAAGTTGGTTTTTAAAGATAACATGTTGAAAATAAATCTAGGCTCAAGAAACACTTCATTTGATTTATTTTTGATCAAGTTACTGTTGGTTTAAAGCCCCAAATGATGAATCAAAACACACTCAAACTTCTGTATATACAAACAAAAATATTGAATGTAAATGTTGCAGGAAATAGATGGTTAAAGTGAAAGTGATGTTTTATTCATTAATAGAAGAAGCCTTTAAATAGGCATACAACCCAATGGACTAAAGGAAGTCTTCAAATAACAAACTAAGTAAACACATGTGCTCCTAAAATAAAGCAACTCTCCAACGTCTACCACAAACCCATTCAACTATTGACTTTCTACCAATTATTTCATCACTAATAAAAAACAAACAATTATACTAATTATTAAAAACAAAAAATAAAACTTAATTCAAGATTAAATCCAACATTCATCCCCTTAATCTTGACCCATCAAAGCAACGCCGGTTCCTCGTCTTGAACCAAATTGGCTTCATTGTCTTGATTTTTCCATTTTGTGCACTCATAGCTAAAGTGCCCAAACTCTCCACAATCATAGCAACGAATCCCACTCTTATTTCCTCGACCCGTTCCTCTACCTCGGCCTCTTCCACCTCGATCATTGTTTCTTCCACGTCCTCTTCCTCGACCACTACTTTCAACTTTTGCTATCAAAAGTTGGCTTTGTTCTCCCTCTTTCTCACCATGGATTTTGAGTCTTTCTTCATAAGCCTTAAGTCTACCTACAGCTTCATCAAAGAGCATCGTATCCAACTTCAAACATTGCTCTATGGATGCCACAATTTGAAGAAACGATTTAGGTATAGAGTCAAGCAACCTCTTAACTAAATCTACCACTTCAAGTTCGTGCCCAAGACTTCTTGCTTTTGAGGCTAAACAGGTTAACTTTGTCACGAAATCATCAACCGATTCACCCTCCTTCATCCGCAAGCTTTCAAGCTCCCTTTTCAAGGTTGCAAGCCGAGCCACTCGCACCCGATGTACCCCCAAGTATCGTGTCTTCAGTCCATCCCACACTTTCTTTGGATCGGTGTGACCTGACTTTGCAAAACTAGCTCCTCGGGTATAGCTTGAAACAGGAAAGCAAGCACTTGTTTAGACTTCTTTTCATCCGGTTTAGCACCTAACGCCCTTGGTTCAACGGTCTCCCATATGCCATTTGCATCAATAATGGCCTTCACCTTGATCGCCCACACCGGATAATTTGTTGGGGTCAAAACCGGAACTTGATATGTCAACGAACCACTCTCTTTAACAGGTACCATCGTCATTATTCACTCTCTTTTTATGTTTTCTTTCTTACTTAGATGAGCCTTTGGTCTCCGGTCACCTATGTCGGTCTAGCCGCCGGTCCTTTTGCAGCCTTATCGGTCTTCTCGGTCACGCTCTTGGTCTCACTCCAGAAATTATTTCTAGAAACAGTCTTTTTCTCATCGGTTCTGATCCGGTGACGGTCTATAACGGTCTTCTTTATTTCCTACCGGAGTTTAGTTTCCGGTAGCGGTCTTCGGTCTTTGCTGCTGTAGCAGCCGGTCTTCTCACCTTCTTTCTGTGGTTCACATGAATTCAGTCTCCTTCTTCTTGAACCCTAGGCTATGATACCAAATGTTGGTTTAAAGCCCCAAATGATGAATCAAAACACACTCAAACTTCTGTATACACAAACAAAAATATTGAATGTAAATGTTACAGGAGATAGATGGTTAAAGTGAAAGTGATGTTTTATTCATTAATAGAAGAAGCCTTTAAATAGGCATACAACCCAACGGACTAAAGGAAGTCTTCAAATAACAAACTAAGTAAACATATGTGCTCCTAAAATGAAGCAACTCTCCAACGTCTACCACAAACCCATTCAACTATTGATTTTTTACCAATTATTTCATCACGAATAAAAAACAAACAACTATACTAATTATTAAAAACAAATAATAAAACTTAAGTCAAGATTAAATCCACCAGTTACAGCCTCTTAAAGTCGGGTCAATAAATCTGTCAGGTTGCTGTCCATGTTGGTTTCACAGCTTTGTTGTTATGTCTTCTAAGTTTTTAACTAGAGATTGAGTATCACACATGTGAAAGCACTAAAACTAAGTGTGAAAAGTATCTATTTCATGTTTCAAATAGTGGTTTAAGTGTGTGCTTAGGGTGATTTCATTTCTGTAACGTATGTGTAATCCTAAAGACCTTATCATGTCCAGTTATAAGTTCTTCTTGAAACTCGATTTCTAATCTATATAACATTTAAAAGGTTTAGTTTAAGTGGTTTTAAGTTTATGCCCATTGGTAAGTGTCGGTGCAAGAAGAAATGCGTGTTAGAGGTCCAACCCATGCTCTTGAGCTCTTTTTCTGTTAGGACCCGTGGAGTGGGTTAGGCTCCAAGAAAATAGAATTAGAGGAGATGGCAAACACACTTGTTTGGGGCAATTTTCTGAATATCTCATTAACCTTCAAAAGCAAATATTTAAAGATGCAAAACTAACTTCTAGATGCACTTTATTCAGTTAACATGAATCATGGATCCACTATCCTACCCACTATGCATGCATGCAATTAAAGAAAAGGTCAACTAATAACTCCTAAATGTGCACTGCTTCTTTAGTCTCGAAGACGGGCCGACAACCCCGCATTCCTCTTGGGCCGCTCACTGTTGGGCTGGGCTAGATCTGTTGGGCCAGCTACTTGGTTCGTATCATTACCTCCTCCCTGAAAATTAACATTGTCCCCAATGTTAGTAAAATCTGAAAACGAACTGGTGAACTCAATTTCATCCTCCCAAGTTGCTTCCTCCAAAGGTTTTCCTTCCCACTTGACTAACAATTGTTTCCCCATTGATGCTAGTCTGGTGTTTAGAATTGATTCTGGCTTGTACTCTGTTTGGGCTTCCATTTCAAGGTCTCCAATGTCGTTCGTAACGGTGGATGTGTCTCCGAAAAATGGTTTCAACAAGGAAACATGAAATACTGGATGAACCTTTGACTGTGCTGGTAGATCCAGTTTATATGCAACTTTTCCAATGCGAGCAAGTATCTTGAAGGGACCAAAAAACCTCTTTGACAGCTTCTTGGATGAACGTGGCTCCACTGAGTGTTGGCGATAATTCTGTAGTCGGACATAAACCATATCGTTCACCTTAAATTCTTTCTCCTGTCGTTTCTTGTTTGCCTGCTTTTCCATTCTTGATTTTGCAAGTTGAATGGAATCCTTCATAAGTGCAATTAGCCTTTGGTGTTCTAGTAAGGAGTCCTCGATTGAACAAATGTTGTTGTCCCCCGGCTTGTAATCGTGGATTGATGATACTTCTCTACCGTATACAGCTTTAAACGGGGACATTTGAATCGATGAATGAAAACTTGTGTTATAGGAGAATTCAGCCAAATGTAAGAATTGACTCCATTTCGACGGTTCTTCAAAAACAAACGACCGCAAATATGATTCAAGGCAGCGATTGAGTACCTTAGTTTGGCCATCCGTTTGCGGGTGGTAGGCACTCGAATGCACCAACTTTGTTCCCATTTGTTTGAACAATTCCGACCAAAAGCGACTTAGAAATATCGGATCTCTATCGGATACAATTGACTTGGGTAGTCCATGTAACCGATAAATTTCCCGCATAAAGAGTGAAGCCAAAAACACAGCCGTATAATGGGTTGGAAGGGCTAAAAAGTGTGCAAATTTGGATAGTCTATCAACTATGACCCAAATTGTCGTTTTTCCTTTCGACGCCGGTAAATGAGTGATGAAGTCCATTGAGATATCATGCCATGGTGCTGAAGGGGTCGGCAATGGTTGTAGAAGTCCGAAAGGTTTGTGGTTTTGAGCTTTAGTCGCTTGGCGGATGTGGCATTTTCGAACAAACTCGGCGACTTGTTTCCGTAATCCGAGCCAGGAAAATGATGCTGAGATTCGTTTAGTTGTTGCTGCCACCCCGGCGTGTCCTCCGAGAACCGAGCTATGGTATTCTTGCAGCAATCTATTTCTCAAGTCTGCGATTGGCGGGACCATTATTTTTCCATTGCGATAAAGAAGACCATCATAAAAGGAATGAAATGGAAAATCATCAGGTGTTGCTAAAACTTGGTCCACCAGTTGCTTGCCATGAACATCCTGTTTGTAATATTCTCTAAGGTCTTCCAACCAAGTTGCTGTTGGATGAGAAATTGCAAAACAAGTATTGAGTTCCACCCTGCTTAAGCGTCCGCCACTGTATTTTCCTTTCCGGGTTTGAAGTGTATCTCATAGTCGAACCCTAATAGTTTAGTTGCCCATTTTTGCTGCTCTGGTGTTTGGATGGTTTGGGTGAGAAGGTGTTTGAGGCTGTGATGATCGGTGTGGATATGAAATTTCCGACCGAGTAGGTATTGGGGCCATTTTTTGACTGATTCGGTAATTGCGTACAACTCCTTGGTGTACGTGGACTGTGATTGCATGGTTGCACATAGCTTTTTGCTGAAGAATGCTATTGGCCAATTCTTTTGTGATAGAACTACACCAATGGTGACACCGGAAGCATCGGTTGTGACATCGAAAGGCTCCGTGAAATTGGGTAGGGCTAAGGTGACTAATTTTTCCATATGGGATTTAAGTTGCCTGAAAGAGTCTGCTGCTTGTTCATTCCATTGGAATTCTTTGTGTTTGAGTAGGTTGGTGAGTGGGGCTGCAATGGAAGCATAATTGGATACAAATTGGCGATAATATCCGGTTAGGCCAAGGAATGCTCTAAGGGTAGTGAAGGAGGTGGGTTTTGGCCATTGTTGAATTGATTGGATTTTGTCGGGCTCGGGTGCCACGCCTTCTTTGGATATTCGGTGTCCGAGGAACGAGATTTGCGACACAGCAAAGACACATTTGGATGGCTTAGCAAAGTACTGATTGGAGGATAAGGTCTCGAAAACAAACCTTAGGTGTTGGTAATGTTGGTTGAGGTTGGCACTGTAAATGAGTATGTCATCAAAGAAAATTAGCACGAATTGTCTTAAAACCGGGCGGAAGAGGTCGTTCATTGTGGACTGAAACGTCGATGGTGCATTTGTTAAGCCGAATGGCATGACAACAAATTCATAGTAGCCGTCGGTGGTCCGAAATGCTGTTTTGTTGATATCTTTTTCGGCGACTCGAATTTGGTGATATCCCGAGCGTAAATCGATTTTTGAAAACACTGTGGCACCGTGTAACTCGTCAAGTAGCTCGTCGATAGTAGGAATTGGGAATCGATCACGAACGGTAACCGCGTTTAAAGCTCGGTAGTCGACACAAAACCTCCATGAGCCGTCTTTCTTTTTGACAAGGAGAACCGGGGAGGAAAAAGGGCTTTGGCTCGGTCGGATGACGCATGAATCTAGCATTTCTTTAATAAGGTTTGTCATGACTCGTTTCTGGAAATGCGGGTATCGGTAAGGTTTAACATTCACGGTTTGTGTTTCGTCCAGTAGGGTTATGTGGTGGTCATGGGAGCGATGGGGTGGCAAGTGCTTGGGTTCCTCAAAAATGTGATGGAATTGGTTGAGAAGATGAGATATGGTGGGTCTGCATGGTCTAATAACATGTGGGTGGTTGGGGGTGGTGGGTTATAGGTGAGGGTGTGCAGTGAGACAACCGAGCCATGTTTGATCATTGAAGACAAGGAGCTTGATGAGACGTGTTGCCCTAAGGGTTCTCCTTTTAATGTGCATGATTTCCCATCTTTGGTGAATGAGATTTCTAGGACTGAAAAATCCACAGAAAGGCGGCCCAACATTCCTAACCATCCAATACCGAGGATGACGTCTGCGCCCTCTACAGGAAGGATAAAGAATGGTACTTGGAATGTTACCTTCTGAACTTGTAACTTGACATCGGGACAATAGCTTTGACATGTGATCCGGTCACCGTTTCCGACCATTACTGCGAACGGTTGAATGGGTGTGGAATCGAGCTGAAGTGCAGATGCTACTCGTGGTTGCATGATGTTGTGGGTACTACCACAATCAATAAGGATAGTAACCGGTTTGCCCGATATATGACCCGTGACACGTAGTGTTTGTGATGAAGATATACCAAAGTAAGCTGCATCCGATAATGAGAGGAAGGATGGAGTGGTGTCGACGGGTGGGGCCGTATCCGGTGGATGCTCTTCTGGTTCCTCACGATCATCATTATCGACAATTAGCAAAAATTGTGGCGGTGAACATTTGTGACCCGGAAAATACTTTTCTGGACACTTGAAACATAAGCCATCTTTACGCCTTTGCATTAATGCTTCTGGTGATAGTTTGGTAAAAGGAAGTGTAGGTTGTGACTTTGGTGGGGTTGGTAGCAGGGGTGGAGTGATATTGGTGAGGGTGGCCGATGTGGTTGTGGTTTGTGATTGAGAGTTGGTGGTTGTAGGTTTTTGGAAATGATTGGTTTTGGGTTTTGGGTATTGGGCTAATTTATCCTCCACTAAACGGGCCAATGCATATGCCTGATGTAATGTTGTGGGTTTGAGAATGGCCATTTCGTTTTGGATATCATTCCGCAGACCAGAAATGAAGCAATTGCGAAGGGCTTGTTGGGATAAGCCCACCACTCTATTGCTAACTCGCTCAAACTCGGTTTGGTAGGCAGCCACCGTTGACGTTTGTTTGAGTTTGAAGAGTGTGGCCTCGTGGTTTTCATATGTAGATGGGCCAAAACGGAGTTCTAATTCACGTTTAAATGCATTCCATGTGCCGAGCAGATCGTTGTTCGCGAGGTGCTTGTACCATGAAAGTGCGTCCCCGATAAAATAGAAAACAACAAGTTCAACGCGTTCATCCTCGGGTGTTTGGTAATAAGAAAAATAGTTATCGGCTTGGAAGATCCAATCTAGGGCGTTGGAGCCATCGAATAGGGGTAAGGTGATTTTGGGTTGTCGTGGGTTACGGTGATTTGGTGAACGGCGGCGTGGTGGTGATCGGTGACGGGGAGGGGTCTTCGCACCGGAAGACTCGGCGGTGATATGATCTGTTAATAAGTTGATTTTTGTGGTCAGGGCTTGGGTGGCTTGTATGAGCTCGGTTAATTGGTTTGCGGTTTGGGTTGAGGTTGTGGAAGAAGCGGTGGTAGCGTCTATGAGAAGGCTTAGTTGTTCGGCAATGGTGGGTGTTGTTTCATCGGTGGAGGT
>BJCO01445108.1:0-22855 GCA_018326465.1 Flaveria floridana | reverse complement strand
ATCTATCTATCTATCTATCTATCTATCTATCTATCTATCTATCTATCTATCTATCTATCTATCTATCTATCTATCTATCTATCTATCTATCTATCTATCTATCTATCTATCTATCTATCTATCTATCTATCTATCTATCTATCTATCTATCTAATATCTATGTACTAGGCATCAAGTGTATCACTCATAACTAATAGGATATTATCCATGTCCCTAATCTCGTATTTTGTAATTGTTCAAAATTTTAAAAGTCTTAATCAAAACCATGTTTATTTACTTTGTCATTACTTATTTATAAAAATCCATATTGTTATTAACAACATCTCTACTTCATTACCATCCACACCCTCTTTTCATGGTCTTGATGATGACCTAAGCCATTTTGCATTGAGTCAGGATATCTGGCAGATGATGAGGCATCTGATGATGACTCACCAGCTTCAACTACATCTATTTTGGACCCATCCCCTTTTGTTTCCCTAGTATCTCGATTCCATATTATTGCATATTTCATTCCCATGGAACCCGAATCACCTACAATAGTTGTAGGAATTCCACTAGCAAACACGCCAGACCCAACGCATGAGGGTTGGATAGATGATCAAATCAGCAATGTCACTCACTAGAGTAATTGTATAGCTGAACATGTCCTTTATGATGATGCAGTAATGGATTACTTTCAAGACTCACTTTAGGTAGTACAGGACGAGTATGTAGGATACTACTAGAGAGTTCAACTACATGATCATTACTTTATAGATTTTATAGTGCTAGGTTTAACACTCTATTTATGTTTCTAGGATCTTGAGTTAATCGTACTTATCTCCTACTATCTAGTATTGTTAGATACTAGACATCAAGTGATCACACTTTCGTCTAGCGAGCCGTTATGTTCAAATTTTTTGAAGTATTGTATGAACGACTATAATTAATAAAATCATATTTTAAAGCATTTGATATACTACTTGAAAACTCTATGCTACTTGTAATTTGACATGACTTGCTAGAATGACATGATTTCCAAGGTGATGTTTTATGATAGTTGTACTTGTTATGTGCTTATACATTCCCTAGATTTATATGCCCATTACTCATAAGTATGATCTAAGAATTATACGATACGATATCTACACTATTTCTTAGTAGCACCTATGATAATATGATAGAATAAGCAACCTAGAAGATACAACATCTAGGAACATAGTTCAATGAAAATCATAGAACAACTTGTTATTACTATGCCTAACATCATCTCACAAGTCAATGAAAACATCTATAATACAAGGACTTGAGTTCAGAACAATAGTAGAGGAGAAGGCAGAGATGAAGCTCTAAATGGAGAATCTAGAAGGAAGGGGTGCTCCTATAGACCAAGGATTTCTACAGGAATGAATGAGCTATCAAGGTTTTATGATGGATTGAGATAATGAAATCAATTTAGACATTAGCGATAGCAAAGAGGATTGTAAGGTAGATATGTAGTGTATTCATTGCAAGGAAAGGTGTTGACTTGGTGGAACATCGAAGTCCCAGCACGAGATAGAGAGAATGCCAAGAATATGTCATAGGAGGAACTTTAGCCTTTACTCACCAAGGAGTATTCCCTTAAGAACGAAATGTAAAAAATGGAATTTAAGCTCAAGAAACTAACCTTGAATGGTGCTAAACACGTTGTATATACAAACCATTTTAATGAGTTGGCAAGGCTTGTTCCTTACTTGGTGACACTTGAGTCTAAGACGATCGACTATTACATTTAGGGATTAACACCTAAGTGTGAACCACGTTCATACCAAGGACCCTCTCACGCTAAGCTATTTTGTTGGTAGGAAGGAGTATAAATGAGATATTAAAATCTTTAGTCTTAACCCAAGGAGTTTCTCATGAGAAGAGAAAAGCTCTTAAGGTTGTTGACAAGAAGTTTAAGAGGAATTTTACTACCTTATCCAAGAAGAAGCAATAGAAAGTCAAAGGTTTTACTATAACTAGACCACCAGCAAACAAACAAGGGTTATGTTGAAGGATAAACAAGGTGAAACCGATGCACACTACATTATTCTTGACCTTGTCCTGTTTTCCAGAGTTGCAAACATCGTGGAAATTTCACCAAGTACTGCATAACTATCATCAACAACAACAACAACAATAATCTTAACAACAACAAAAAGAATGATCCATACAACAATCAACGAGCATGCTATAAGTGCAGAGTTTTAGACCACTTTCATAATGCTTTCCCAGAGCTCAATTCATAACCAAACAACTAGGAAAATCAACAAACAAAGCCCAAGCGAGAGCTTTTGTGGTGAACGCCATTGAATCCTACAAAGAACAGAATATGGTGATATGTACATTTCTCCTGAACAACCTTTATGCTATGGTGTTTTTTGATATAGGTGTCAATAAATGCTTTGTTTCCCTAAATTCAAGTCACTATCAGGGTTGGAGCCAGTATGCTTTCCTAAGCCCCATATAGTAGTACTAGTTAACATCAAGTTACTAAGCGGCAATAACATGTTAAAAGGGTGTGAGTACACCTAAGCGACCATCCATTTAACATCTTCTTGATACCCATCACACTAGAAAATATAATGTAGTAGTTGGAATGGATTGATTGTCCTCAAACGAAGCAAAAACCGTATGCAGTCAAAAGATTATATGAATTTATTTATCAAATGATGAAACCCTTGTTATACAAGGAGAATGTCCCTAGCGAAGTCCGGATATTATATCCTCTCTTAAAGCCCGAAAGTACCTATGAAAGCAATGTCAAGCTTTACTTACTCACATGGTTATGAAGAAACCAAAGGAGAAGGATCTTAAGGACATTCTACTGTTAAGAGATCACTCAAAAGTTTTCTAGGGGGACTTACGTAGACTTCCTTGAACTTGAACAGTGGAGTTTCGTATCGAAATAATTCCCAGAGCGGCACCCGTTGTGAAGTCATCCTATTGTTTAGCTCCATAAGAAATGCAAAATCCATCCAAGCAACTTGAAGAGTTACTTAATAAAGGTTTCATTTCACTAAGTTTCTCGTAATTGGGAGCTCTAATTCTCTTTATTAAGAAGAAGGATGGGTCCTTTAGGATGTGTATCGACTATATGGAGCTAAACAAAGAAACTATTAAGAACACCTACCCCTTTCCTCGAATTGATGAAATGTTTGACCAAATACAAGGTAGCATTTACTTCTTAAAGATCGACCTTCAGCAAGGTTTTCTCCAACTTTGAATTTGAGAGGATGACATACCAAAGATGACTTTCAGACCTAGTATGTTCATTATGAATTCTTAATGTTGCCTTTTGGTTTAAATAACACTCCAACAATCTTTATTGGTTTGATGAATAACGTATGTAAGCCATACCTTGACAAGTTCCTCATAGTATTAATCAATGATATATTCATATAGTCCCACATTGAAGAGGAACATAATAATCACCTAAAGTTGATTCTGCGATTGCTTGCCAAGGAGTAGTTTAACGTAAAATTCTCTAATTATGAATTTTGTTTATGAGAAGTACATTTTAATGGCCATGTTATTAATAAAGAAGGAATTCACATTGACCCAAGTAAGATACGAGGTCTTAAACAATGCAAAGCCCAAGAAACCCCCATAGAATTAGACAATTTCCTGGTCTAGCTAGTTATTGTAGACGATTTATCAAAAACTTTTTAAAAATCACGCAACCATTACCAGCAATGACATAGAAAAATCAAGTATTTAATTGGGAATCTAAACAAGGGGAAGCATTCTAGTTGTTGAAACACACACTCTGTAATACACATCTGCTAACCCTACCGGATAAACCAAGAACTTTGTAGTGTATTGCGGTGCTTCACACCAAGGTCTTGGGTATATGTTCATGCATACACACCATTACAACTCAAGGTCGATGAAAAGAACTACATTACTCATCACCTTACGTTGGGAGTTGTGATGTTTGCACTAAAAATCTAGAGGCGCTACCTATACGGTACCAAGTGCACCATTTTCACTGATAACAAAAGTTTGCAACACATATTCGATCTGAAGGAGCTGAAGGTGAGGCGAAAATGATAGGTAGAGTTATTAAAATTTATGACTGCGAGATCAAGTATCACCCAGGAAATTTTAAACATCTTAGAGTATGTGCCTAAAATTAATAGTACAAACTGAATTAAAAACCTAGATTCTCTAGGCCTAATAGGAAGCCATGGAGAGAGATCAACTAAGGGAAGTGTTAAATTAGGTGTCGAATGAGAGTACGAAACTAGAACTGACAAGGTACTATACTTCTATTGGAGAATTTGGATATCTAACCTTTAAGAACTAAGATATATTATCCTAAAAAAATCTCATAAGTCTAGATATTTAGTACATCCATGACCAGACAAAATGTACCAAACTTAAGGCAATGCTATAGGTGGCCTGGCATGAAGAAAGATACTACCACCTAAGTTAGCAAATGCGTAACTTGCTCAAAGGTTAAGGATGAGTATCAGAGATCAAGTGGATTCTTGTGATAACCTAACAATTTCAAGTTGAAATAGTAACAAATCACCATGGATTTTATCACCAAGTTACCAAGGACTTCCAACAGTCATGATACAATTTTGGTAATTATGTACCAATTAACAACGTTTACCCATTTTCTCCCTAATCGGGAAGACTATAAGATGGATAAATTGACAAGGTTGTATATGAATAATATTGTTGCTCAGCATGGAGTCCTAATCTTAACCATCTCCAATCGAGATAGTTGGTTTATGACATCCGGTAGTTTTCCGTTACCAAACTCCATTAGTTTCATTAGGTCTTGCATACATGTGTCATGAGCACACACTAGTTGTAATTAAACATTGGTGACCTAATAATAATTAACTATCATTAACAGATTATAATTTAATTAATAATTTTGATTATTAAATTTATGGTTATGTGATTCATGAATTTTAAGTATTTTGTGAATTTTACTTTATAACGTGATAATGTGTGATATTTGATTCCTGTGTTTTGTTGCAAGTTAAAAATATATGATTATTATTATTAAATAATAATACATGAGTTTTGTAGTTAAAAGTATTAAAAAAGTGTTAGAAAGATTAAATTTTTACAAAAGGTGATCAAGGAGGGGTTAATTTGTAAAACTACTAAACTTAATATTAGTAAAAACCCAACCCTAGGCCCCATGACCCCCATCCGGCCGTAACCCCTTTCCTATCCCCCTTGCCTTTGCTTGATCAAAAACTACACATCTAATTCTATTTTGGCACCAATTAAGAACTACAAGGTTGTAGCAAGCACAATTCTTGGTCACTACACGACTTGAGATAAAATTTTGATTAGTTTTTCATAGTTTTTGATTCAAGAAGAATCATAGTTCAATTAACATGGTTAGAATCAAAATTGTGGATGTTGGATGACGTTATGATGTTAGTTGTATTTATTTAGTGCTAGTTTACATGGATTATGCAAGAAATTCATGGAATTGGTGTGTTGTTCATACCTTACTATAAGTAGTAACTTTTGTGCACGAGGTTAGGGAATTGTGATGAACTGATGATGTTTATCTTGTCCAGATAATTGCTATAAACTAGATTAGGTATAAAGTTGATGAATATATGAATGAATTGGATGATAGATTGATTTTGGGTGTTACTTTCCTAAAAGGGAAACTTTATTGATCTGAATCATTGGATATTATGAATTGGGCATGTTTATGTTGTTAGGATCATGATAGAATGCTTGTTGATAATTTCTAATGTGTTAGAATGCGTTAATAGGATCATGTGGATACTTTATGGATTATTTGGGAAATCTATATCTTATGGAATATTGAAAAAGTGTTGGAATATGTTAGGAGGTTATAGAATCATGTTTGGGATTATGATATATCATTGTTGTGTATGCTACTTGGTATGAATCTTGTTGAGTAATGTGATAATGAGCGTCATACATGCTTGCGAATCTGAGGCCCCTACTTAGTAGGATTGGCAGGGTTTAGGGTGTGAAGTTGTAAGTGGCTTCACAATGCATGTAGTGCATGATTAAACTCAATGCATGATTTGTTAGTTGTGATGTAAATATATTTATGTTGAGCATGCTAATTGGTTAAGGTTCGTTTGTGTTGTATGATAATCTATGTTGGTATGATGATCTTAATAGAACTTAAGATTTATAGTGTGGCATACGTGGATAACTTGTATGATAATCATGTGTAATTGATTGCTATACTTGATCAAACAAGATTGCAATTAACATGTCACCAACACATCAAATGGGTCAAGTAGGTGGAATGAGTCTTTGTTTTTGAAAACCCTTAGGTCAATATGTTTATTGAGAACTTAGGGCTGTAAAACTTCTGGTTGCATGTACTTATGTACTCCTGTGTTCTAGGTAACCTTTGACGGGTGTCTTTCCACTCACAGTTAGCTTCTATCTTTCTATTTGTTTGCTCACCAGATGAATTCAATGCCCCACTTTTATTTACTCTCGTATTTTAGGGGAGGAAGCATACTTTATATTAAAATGCTTTCTTGTTATAACATGTATTTAGTATGACATAGTACGATATACCATTGAAAGCCCTTACACTTTCAGATCATTAATTAAGGAATCTAGCGGGAAAGCTTGGGTAGTAATACTAGGTCTGACAAGCCCCACCCGTACGACCTGAGGTCAAGCGGGTGCAATATTATCCTAAACGACTAACAGCCTCCCGACTTGGTATGTCATGATGACAGGAAAACAAACGAACATACTCAACTTCGATTATCAAATCATTATGGTTATTACTAATGAAAATCGACTAGCTATCTATTTTAATACCATTATTTATATGGTTTACAAACGCTATTGTTTATGATTACTTCGAAACTCTTGAACTCACTAATCGTCATGTCAACATTTTTAGTATGCTTTTCTCAGGTCATTACTAGTAGATACCCTTAGAAGCACTCATGGGTTAAGCATGCTTTGAACAATCATTGTTTTACGTTTGGTTTATTACATATTTATGTACATTGGTTTGGACACATGTTTTATGAATTTTACCCTTTAATACTTTGGGTTTGAAATGTTTACTAGATGCTTAGGAAAATGTTTTAAAGTTTAAACTCTGATTTGTTTTAAATGTTACATATAGTGTTGTTTTGAGTAACTAATGACTTGGATCTTGGTTTGTTCACTCGCCTCGTAATAAAACCTCGGACGTAGATTTTGAGGGTGTAATAGATTCGTATCAGATCCATTGGTTCTATGAAACTAGGTTGCATATACACTAGTCTATAACCACACACATTTAATTAGTGACTCGTTACTTATTACCATACAGTATACTCATTGGCATACACATAAGATACACTGCAGTATGTCATCATCATCTTCATCATCCCCTGTACGACATGCGCCGGGAAAGGAACCTGTGGTTCCTACTTTTCCTTCATCATCTAAGGTTTATTGTTCTCGCTCCCCTGTATTTATAACTGATACGTACATTCTGGGTGAGCCTATGATTGATCTGGACATGTTTAATCCTAACAATTGGGACTGGTATCATACCAAACTGATCAAGATGCTGGAAAAGGAGCTTGTTCCATTTTCCATCCCTATCATGAGTAGTGATTCCATATTATTCCCTTTACCATGTAATCCTTATAGGGCTATCGCCGCTATGGTGGCCTCTCATGATAGATTGTGTCGAGTCGTCGATGAGAAATTTGAAAGGTTGGAAGCGCAGTACGGGCACGACAGCAAGGTGTACAAAGAGATGGAAGACTTGTGGCTCGATATGCAAGGATGTCAGGATGGCTAAAAATGAGAGATTTAGACTTTGCATGGACAGGTTGCTGAGTTGATGACTACTTTGAATGCGATGCATGATCAGTTTCATGAGGCCATAGTTCGTATACATGAGTTGGAAAACCAGCTCGAGCCTTATGAGGCCCCGATGTAGGAGCCTTAGGAGGTACCTTGGAAGAACCGGAGGAAGAGCCGGAGGAGGAATTAGAGGAATAACCAGAGGAAGAGCCGGAGGAGGAACCTGATGAGGAACCAGAAGATATGGAGGAGAACAGTGATGGGTCTAAAGGGATAGACTAATTTCCATCATTCGTCTGACTTAGACTACATGGTGTTTTTTTAAACCTATATGGGAAGGGTTGATTCCCACCTAACCAAAAAAACTTGAAATTTTGACATTGATTGGATATTTTATGAGTTGCTTACAATTTATTTATCATGAATTATTATTTTGGTTATAAATGTTGTGACTATGATGAATTAATTATGTCTTATTATTTACTATACCTCAATGCGATTAATATGTTGGATGTTAATCATTATTGTATTTGTAAATGTAATGTAAAATATGGGCAGATGTGGAAGAGGACATGGAAGATGTCATGGACATGGTATCGGTGCTGTGAACATGACCCCAACTGAATTAGCAGCTCTTATTAGTGAACAAGTGCAAACAGTGGTTAACACTCAAGCTACTCAACTTGTAGGTAATGATGACTGTTGTCGTCAATGATGCAAATACTCTTTTAGAAAGTTAATCAATTGGTTTGACTAAACATTCTGAATTGTTGAATTTAGGACCGCCAGCATGCATGTACAAAATGTTCATGGACTGTAAGCCCCACATCTATAGAGGAGCTGAAGGAGTTGTGGGATTGGTGGGATAATTTGAGAAGACCGAATTTGTCTTCGCAAAGTGCAATTGTCCGGCGACGGACCAAGTGAAATATTTCACGGGAACGTTGGTGGGTGTAGCACTCTCGTGGTGGAATGCTCAAGTTCAGATGCTGGGTCAAGCGATGGCTAATGCTTTGCCATAGGATGAGTTCAAATCTATGATGAAGGAGGAGTATTGTCCTCGTGATGAAGTCCAGAAGTTGAAGGTTGAGTTCTAGTAGTTAAACAAGGAGGGATCTGAGATCGAGGCCTACACTACAAGGTATGAGTTGGTGACTCTTTGTCCTTGAATGATAAATCTGTCAATCAAGAGGATCGAGCTCTACTTGCGTGGGTTGGTGCCTGAAATACAAATCATGGTGACTGCTTCAAAGCCTGCCACTATCCAACAGGCTATTCGACTAGCTCATAAGATGACGGATTAGTCAGTGGAGCAAGGCAAGCTACCCAAATAAGGCACGGTGGAGCATGGTAACTGCTTGAAACCCCGCTACTATCCAGAAGTTTTATCTTTACTAAGTTTACTAGTCTCTTAAGTAATATACATTCTATATTAGCATCCAAATATACCGTAGAATTAGCTGATGATAAGCAAATTCACGTTACGCATAATCTTAAGGGTTGTAAGATAGAACTTGCTGGTCATACCTTTGACATTGATCTTATGCCTGTTACACTTGGGAGTTTCGATGTGGTCGTGAGAATGGATTGGCTATCCAAGAAGCATGCGGAAGTCATTTTCCATGAGAAGGTTCGTATTCCTCTGATGGGTGGACAAATACTCATGGTTAAGGGCGAGAAGAGTGGTGCGATGATAGGTGTCATATCATTTATGAAAGCGCAGAAGTTGCTACGCAAGGGAAGCTTAGCCATATTAGCCCATGTGACTGGCAAGCAATAAGAGGAAAAAAAGATAAAGGATATTCCGGTAGTTCAAGATTTTCCAAAGGTGTTTCCAGAGGATCTTCCTGGACTACTACCTCATCATCAAGTTGACTTTTAGATCGATCTGATACCCAAAGCAGGTCCATTTGCGAGAGCACCTTATCGGTTAGCACCAAACTAGCTGTAAGAATTATTAGCATAGTTGTAAGAACTGTTGGATAAGCAATTTATTTGACCAAGCTTATCACCCTTGGGAGCCCCTGTTCTCTTTGTTAAGAAAAACAATAGCACATTCCGAATGTGCATTGACTATAGGGAACTAAACAAAGTTACGGTCAACAATCGATACCCTTTGCCTTGCATAGATGATTTGTTTGATCAACTTCAAGGATCAAGTTATTATTCTAAGCTTGATTTGAGGTCTCGCTACTATCAACTCAAAGTTTGTGAAGAAGACAACTCAAAAACCACATTCCGCTCTTTATGGTCATTATGAGTTCTTGGTCATGCCATTTGGGTTGACTAATGCACTAGCGGTATTCATGGATCTCATGAATTTTGTGTGCAAACCCTATCTCGATCAGTTTGTTATCGTGTTTATCGACGACATATTGATCTATTCTAGGACAAAGGAGGAACACGAGGAGCACCTAAACCTAATCTTTGAAATGCTTAAAAAGGAACAAATGTATGACTCTGGATTTGTAAATTGCAATTGTTAGGTCATATTGTTAACAAAAAGGTAATCCATATGGATCCTTCACAGATTTAGGTGACAAAGAATTGGTCGGTTCCCATGATGCCTAGTAAGATACGATAATTGTTTGGACCGGAAGGATACTATTGGCGTTTCATTGAGGGATTCTCTAAGATCGCTCAACCTCTCACTGCCTTGACCTATAAAGGCACAACATATAAATAAGGAGAAGGTCAAGAAGCCGCTTTTTAGTTGTTGAAATAGAAACTTTGTAGCACACCAATATTAGCATTACCAGAGGGATGTGATGACTTCGTGGTTTGCTGTGATGCTTCTACCTAAGGAGTCAGTTCTATTCTAATACAACATGACAAACTGATAGCCTATGCCTCGAGACAACTAAAAGCACATGAAAAGAACTACACCACTCATGATTTGGAACTAGGTGAAGTAGTCTTTGCTTTGAAGATCTGGAGACATTACATATACGGTACCAGATGCACTATATACACCGATCACAACAATATTCATATATCTTTGAGTAGAAAGAGCAGAAAATGAGGTAGCGATGCGGGGTGGAATTATTGAATGATTATAATTATGCTATCAAATATCACCCGGTAAAAGCGAATATAGTTGCTGATGCTCTAAGCAGAAAGGAAATCACTAAACCCTGATGAGTGCGAGTTCTACAGCTTACGATCAGCACTAAATTGCCTAAACAAATCAATGAAGCTTAGACGGAAGTCTTGAATCCTTATGTGGGATGGACAAGTAGTTTGAAGTCAAAGCCGATGGGATTCGATACTTTATGGATATACATTGGGCAACCTTATACGTAAACCTAAGAGACTTGGTTAAGAGTGAGGCACATAAGGCTAAGTATTCTATATATCCTGGTTTTGACAAGATGTATCATGATCTTAAGACGCACAATTGGTGGCCTAATATGAAGGCCGATGTAGCTACATACGTGAGCAAGTGTTTAACCTACTTTAAAGTTAAAGTTAGGTATCGGAAGCAATCTTGGTTATTGCAATTACTTGAGATTCCTTTGTGGAAATGGGAGCAGATTTCTATGGATTTTATTACTAATTTACCTAGTACTCTTAGTGGTTGTGGCATGATATGAGTGATCATGGATCTGCTTATTTCCTTGCAATCAAAGAATCTGATAAGATGGATAAGCTAACCTGGATTTACTTGATTAAAGTAGTTTCTAGACATGGAGTACCAATTTCGATTATTTTGGATCAAGACACCCATTTCACATCCCATTTATGGCAACCGTTGTAAAAATATTAGGGTAGGCGTCTGGATATGAGCACTACCTATCTTCCGCAGACCGATGGGCAAAGTAACCATACTATTCAAACGTGTAAGACATGTTACGAGCCTGTGTGATTGATTTTGGAAACAATTGGGAAGTTCATCTACCATTACCGGAGTTTTCTTACAACAATATCTATCATACTAGCATTAAGGCAACACCGTTTGAGGTGTTATATGGGCAAAAATATAGATCACCAGCTTGTTGGGTGGAAGTTAGTGATAGTCAGTTTACTGGCCACGAATTGATGCATGAAAGTACTGAAAAGATCATGTAGATACAAAATCGTATTACCGCAGCACGAGATCGAGAGAGGAGCTGTGCTGATAAGTGAAGGAAACCTTTAGAGTTTTAGGTTAGAGATAAAGTAATGATGAAAGTCTCATTGTGGAAAGGTGTGATTCGTTTTGGAAAAAGAGGCAATCTTAATTTGAGATACGTTGGACCATTTGAGATTCCAGAAAGAATAGGTCCAGTGGCGTATCGATTAAATCTGCCTGACTCATTAAGTGGAGTTCATATGTTTTTCACGTCTTGAACCTAAAGAAGTGTTTATCTGATGAGAGTTTGGTTGTACCACTCAAGGAGGTACAAGTAGATGAACAATTATGATTTATTAAGGAATCGGTTAAGGTGATGGATCGTGAAATCAAGACTCTTAAGCAAAGAAAGATACCCGTAGTGAAAGTTCGTTGGAACCTAAGACGTTGACCGGAATTCAAGTGGGAACGTGAGGATCAGATGAAGATTAAGTATCCTCATTTGTTCGAAACAATGATGACAGCCGGCGAAGGTAATGATTAAATTTCAGGACGAAATTTCTTTCAACATCGGGATGGTGTGACGAATCACTTGATTTCTTATGCCAACGCAGTAGACCAGTAGTGTAACACAACATGTAACATAATTTTCAAGATGAAAATTCTTTTACCATGGGGATAATATGGCATCCGGTAATTTTCCGGTACCAAACTCCGTCAATTTCGTTAGGTCTTGTATACACGTTTCGTGAGTACATACTAGTTGTCGTTAAATGTTGATGACCTAATAATAATTCACTATGATTAACAACTAATAATTTAATTAATAATTTTGATTATTAATTTGTGGTAACGTGATTCATGAATTTTAAGTATTATTTGTGAATTTTACTTTATAATGTGACAACGTGTGATATTTGATTCATGTGTTTTGTTGCTAGTTAAAAATATATGATCATTATTGTTGAATAATAATACATGAGTCTTGTAGTTAAACCTATTTAAAAAGTATTAAAAAGATTACATTTTTACACAAGGTGATAAGGATGGGTTAATTTATAAAACTACTAAACTTAATGTTAGTGAAAACCCAACCCTCGCCCCCATGACCCCCATTTGGTCGAAACCCTTTCCCCATCCCCCTCCCCTTTTAGATTTTGATCAGAACAACATATCTTGTTTGAGTTTGGTATCAATTGAGAATTACAAGGTTGTAGCAAGCATAATTTTTTTATCATTACACGATTTGAGGTAAGATTTTGATTACTTCTTCATACTTTTTGACTCAAGAAGAACCCTAGTTCAATTAACATGGTTAGAGTCGAAATTGTTGATGTTGGATTACGTTATGATGTTAGGTGTATTGCATTGATGCTAGCTTACGTGGATTATGCAAGGAATTAATGGAACTGATGTGTTGTTCATACCTTACTATAAGTAGTAACTTTTGTGCATGAGGTTTTGGAATTGTGATGAATTGATGATATTTATCATGTCTAGATGATTGCTATAAACTAGATTAGGTATAAAGTTGATGATTTTATGAATGAATTGGATGATATATTGATTTTGGGTATTACTTTCCAAAAACAAAACTGTATTGATTTGAATCATTGGATATTATGAAATGGGCATGTTTATGATGTTAGGATCATGCTATAATGCTTGTTGATGATGTCTAATATGATAGAATAAGTTAATTGGATCATGTGTATACTTGATGGATTATTTGGGAAATCTAGTTTTTAGAATATTGCAAAAGTGTTGGGTTATGTTAGGAGGTTATGGAATCATGTTTGAGATTATAATAGATCATTTTTATATATGTTAGTTGGTATGAATCTTGTTGAGTAATGTGATAATGAAAGTCATACACGCTTGCGAATCTGAGGCCCCTACTTAGTGGGATTGATAAGGTTTAGGGTGTGAAGTCACAAGTGGCTTTACATGGCACGTAGTGTATGATTAAACTCAATGTATGATTTGTTAGTTGTGATGTAATTATATTTATGTTGAGCATGCTAATTGGTTGAGATTCGCATGTGTTGTATGATAATCTATATTGGTTATCTTGATAGAACTTAAGATTTACAATGTGGCATACGTGGATAACTTGTATGATAATCATGTGTAATGAGTTGTTATACTTAATCAGACAAGATTTCAATTAACATGTCACCAACGAGTCAAACAGGTCAACTAGGTCAAAGGTGTCTTTGTTTTCCAAAACCCTTGGGTCCACGTCTTTATTGAGCAACACGTACTTATGTACTCGCGTGTTCTAGGTAACCTTTGACAGGTTGTCTTTCTGCTCACTAGTAGCTTCTCTATTTCTGTTTGTTTGAGCACCATGTGAGTTATATGCCCCACTTTTATTTACTCTCTTTTTTGAGGGAGAAAGCATATTTTATATTAAAAAGCTTTACTATTATAACACGTGTTTAGTTTGACATAGTGTGATATACCATTGAAAGCTCTTATACTTTCAGATTGTTAATTAAGGAATCTAGTGGGAAATCTTGGGTATTACTACTGGGTCTGACAAGCCCCACCCGTACAAATGGAGGTCAAGTGGGTGCAATATTATCCTAAACGACTAACAGCGCCATAACATGCTATGTCGTGACGGAAGGGAAAAAAATGAACATAGTCAGCTTTGATCGTGAAATCACTATGGTTATTAGTAATGAAATTAGACAAGCTATCTTTTTCAATACACTTGTTTATATGTTTTACAAAAGCTGTTGTTTATGATTACTTACACACTCTTGAACTCACCAAACGCGTTGTTGACACTTTCAGTATGCTTTTCTCAGGTCGTTACTAGTAGCTGCCCTTAGGAGCACTCCTGTGTAAATCATGCTTTGAACAATCATTGTTTTACATTTGGTTTAGTGCATATTCACATACATTGGTTTGGGCGCGTATTTTGCGCATTTTACCCTTTAAAACTTTGGTTTCGAAATGTTTACTAAATGCTTCTACAATTGTTTTAAAGTTTAAACTCTAATTTGTTTTAAATGTTACATATAGTGTCGTTCTGAGTACTAATAACTTGGATCCTGGTTTGTTCACTCGCCTCGCGGTAAACTCCGCACGTGGATTTTGAGGGTGTGACACGGTTAACCTCTGGGTTTTAGCGATCATTATAGAAGTCGCTTGGAAAATGACTTGATTTAAGCATAGCATATCATTTTCAAACTGATTGTCAAAGTGAGAGGATAATACAAACCCTGTAAGGTATTCTCCTAACTTGTGTTATTGATTTCAGAGGTAGCTAGGATTTACATCTATCCCTGGTAGAGTTTCCTACAATAACAGCTATTACACGAGCATTCAATGCCCACCCTTTAAGGCACTCTATGGATGAATATGTCGGTCACCTATTAATTGGATGGAAATTGGTGAAATTAAATAACGGATCTAGAACTCATACATGAGATGACCAACAAGATAGCCCAAATCAAGAAATGAATAATGTGTGCTAGTTATGGTCAAAAGAGTTACGCTGACAACAAAAACCTCTAGAATTCCAAACCGGTGACAAAGTCCTACTCAAGGTATCCCCTCGGTAGGGTGTTATCAAATTTGGAAAGAAAGAAAAGTTTGCTCCTCGATATGTTAGGCCATATAAGTTTCTAGATGAATTGCGCAGGTTGCTTACAGACTCATGCTACTATAAGAGCTTAACAATGAGCGTGAAGGGTTTCACATGTCAAGATTGAAAAAGCGTATTGTTGACGAGTCTTTAGTAATCTCTCTTGATGAAGTTTGTATCAACAAAAACTATATTTTGTCGAGGATCCTATCGAATTCATGATCAAGAGGTAAAGAAACTGAAATGTTGCCATATAATGATTGTTAAGGTTTATTAGAATTCATAATGTGGTCAAGAATTCACATGGGAACATGAGGACCACAAGAAGCAGACTTATCCCCAACTATTCACAATCAAACCTGCGATCGAATCACGAGTTAAAATTTTGGAAGAAATTGCTTTAACTGGAGGAGAAAATAACATCACTAAAATTTAAGGTATTATTTAAATATCTTAATTCGTAATTTAGTTGATTATGCAATTTAACCACATAGTCGAAGATCTAAACTAGGCGACGATACATGAATTAGTGAACAACATTTCTAAATCACTACATCAATATTTTGTATTTACAAATTGAATTTGTAAATTTAAGCAAGACACAGTATAGTGTTGTATGATTTAACACTACAGTGAAAAGTTAAAAGTTTTTTGGACATTGGTGGACTTAAACTTGAAGTCAGTGAAATTAACATACCAAAAATAGCGCATAAGTCTAAATAATTAAAATAAAATAAAAACCAATGAAAAAAATACTCATATCCACCCACATTTTCATCTTATCAAAGTCTTGCAATTTAAATTAAATGTAATTAAAATTCGTAAGTTATATCTGAAATAAAAAAATCTAAATACAAGATGAAACTAACAAAATATACATACATACATACATATATATATATATATGTGTGTGTGTGCGTGTGTGTGTGTGTGTGTGTGTGTCCATAACATATATATATGTATTAAACTAGGGAATTTACTTGAACTTTGAATAATGAACAGAGAAATCAAACCTGAAACCCAACGTTAATAAAACAACACCATGTAACCACATTAAACTAAGGGTCGTATATTAGCCACACCCCCACCATTTCAGCTACCCCCTTGACCAACTTCTCACCTCCAACATTTATGTCTGCTGATCATTTATTACTTTGTATTATTATAAAAAAACATATGTCCCCATGTCTAACTAATTCATGGTTAATAGCCAAACTCAAATACTATTTAAAGGCTTGAATTCTTACTCATTCCTCTCTGTCCAAAACCTAAACACACACATTCTTGCTCCCTAGTTTGTCTAAGCTCATGCAAAGGAGAAGAAGTCTCCATTATTGCAAGTTCAAGTTTCCTACACCTTTTTTTGATCACACCTTGCAGGACCGGTTAAGGGATGGTCAGTACAATCAGTCTCACAATGAGTAGAGTGTTATAACATTTAACAGATCAAATAAGAAACCGAATTTAAGAACAAGATGCAAAGAACACAAGTAACAGTGAGATAGAACTCAAGAACAATATATATGGTTTTCAAGAATGTTGTATATTAATCTCAAGTTCTCTTACAAGAGTTACAATGCATAAGTTAAATAAAATGCAAAAACCCTGAGATACTTTATACTACATCCTACAACTGGCTATACTTGGAAAGCCAGTTGGAACATTGAAATACAACAAAATCAATATAGAGTCAAAAGGCAGATTGCCTTTTGACTACTGACTATGACATGCCATAGCTCACATCCTAATATATTACAAAAAGGATAAAATTACATAAAGTAGAAATTTACAGAATTTAGACCTCAATGTATAGTTGCAAAAGCATGGATCTTTTTCACCAACTCATGCAAATTGGTGAGTCTTCAGATTTGTAGCCGATAGTGTGTCAGCTTTATGCAAAAGCACATCCGAGAAAAGCATGTTCTCCTCTGTCTTCGGAAGAAATCAGTCTTCACTTCATGTGACTTCGGAAGACTTTGTCTTTGAAGGTTTGGAAGACTTCAGCTTTTGGCTTTGGAAGATTTGGTCTTTGGCTTCGGAAGATTTTACACTTCGAATATTTCTAAGTATAGTGTAAAGCTTCAGCAAAAACTTTGGCTTCGAAAGATTTTATACTTAGAGAAATTCTTACTCCAAATATAAAACTTCTGGAGCAACTTCTACTTGGTACTGAGTGCATGCATACAGGAAGCCCTTGGTTACTTTGGTCCTAGAAAGAAATTGAGTTCTCCTATGGTACCATTTCAAGTCATTCCCTGTCCTTTGATGAAGAGAGTTACATCTATAGTACCCCTCTTGTAGCCATACTGACCGAGATACTGAGATAGTGTCTCATAGCACTTCCTTGGAGTTTGGTGTAGCCCATAAGGAGCTTTATCAAGCTTGCAGATATAATCAGGATGATCTGGATGTGCAAAGTCAGGTGGTTGTTTGACATACACCTCTTCATCAATCACCCCATATAAAAATGCACAGTTGACATCAAGCTGGTAGACCATGAAGTCCTTGGATATAGAAAATGCAAGGAATATCCTAACAACTTCAAGTCTTACAACAGGAGGAAAAGCATCAGTGTAATCAATTCCTTCTTCTTATGTGTACCCTTTAACAACCAGTCTCACCTTGTTCTTGATGACAAGCCCTATCACATTTTTTATTCCTAATCAACCATTTGGTTCCTATGATAGTCTTCCCTTGAGGAATAGGAAATAGGCTCCAAACCTTTTGCCTTTTGAATTAAAGCAGCTCCTCTTTCATTGTTTCAACCCAACTTCCATCCTTCAAAGCCTCATCAACTTTCTTTGGCTCTATCTAGGATAAGAAGCAAGAGTATAGATATACATTTTTGTCATGGGTTTGTCCTCTTATTCTCGCCCCCTTATCAACATCTCCGATGATACTAGTGGTGGGGTCGGTGTGACTTATGGATCCTACGTTGAGGGATCACAGCAAGTTGATTAGATAGAGAGAAGTTTAGATTTGGTAATGAAGTGTCTCCCATCATATCAGCACACTTATCAAGAGAAGCTTGATCTAATGAGTGTATGACATCATTGATGTTGTCTTCAATGGAGTGGTTGTCAGCATCAAGAAATTCTTGATCACTGTCACCACTACCATGTCCTTCTATAATTGAAGTTCCATTATTTGTATTTTATGCCTTTGAGTTGGAATTTTCAAGCACTTCAGATGTATTAGCTTGATTTGTCATTGTTGTCCTGGAGTTGAAGTAGTATTCTTGCTTGGTCTTCTTAGCTCAAATCTTAGGTCAGGATCTTCTATTGATGTATTACCTGTAAATCCTAAAACGTCTTTACAAGATTTGTTAAAATAGTTGGTAACTAAATCAAGATCAAATAGCAAATCAAGACCAGAACCATTCACACAGGGAGTGTGCTCATTAAAGATCATATTAGCTGTTTCTTTAACTACTCTAGTTCTAAGATTGTATACTCTATAAGCCTTATCTTGGAAAGAGTATCCAATAAAATATCCATCGTCTGATTTCTCAGCAAATTTGGCTACTTGATCTTTGGTATTCAAGATGGTGCAGGGACATCCAAATGATCTGAGAGAACCAATGAAAGATCTTCTTTTATGCCACGGTTCTTAAGGAGTCTTACCATGAGTCTTGACTACTAAACTCTATACCGCACATAGTAGGTAGTGTTAACTGCCTCTGCCTAGAAGGTGATGGGCAGTTTAGAGTCAAACAACATGGTTCTTACAGCTTCAATTAGTGTCCTGTTTCTCCTCTCAGCAACATCGTTTTGCTAAGGAGTCCTAGGAGTACTATATTGTTTTGTAATACCCTTTTCTTCATAAAATGTGTTAAGGACTTGGTTCTTGAATTCAGTTCCTTGATCACATCTTATGATTTTGACCTTGTGATCATTTTGATTCTCAATTTTCAGAATGAAGTTCTTCAAGATCTCAGGAGTCCCATCCTTAGTTCTAAGGAAGAAAACCCAAGTGAATCTTGTGAAATCATATATGATCACTAAGCAGTATGAGGTCCTTTCTAGACTCATTACCCTAGTAGGGCCAAAGAGATCCATGTGATATAAGTGTAGAGGAGTAGTGATAGAGGTCTTTTCCTTTGGCCTGTGAGATACCAAGTGTTGTTTTCCTTTCAGACATGTAACACAGTGATCATCACGTGTAAACTTTTTCTTTGGCATTCAAGTTACCAAATCATTCTTAATTAATCTATTCATGTTCTTAAGTTTACATGGCACATTCTTTTATGCCAAAGGAAAGATTCATCACTATTGGCCTTAGATAGAAGGCAAGAAACTTCTCCTGAAGGGAATGTTCCCTGTAAATCCATCTTGTACTTGTTTCCTTTCTGGGGTGCTCTAAGCAGGATATGTTCATGAGGAATGACCACCCTAGGTTTGAGAACAATGCCCTCATGCTCAGTGAAGATCATGTTATGTCTCTGGTCATAAAATTAGGATACCTCAGTAAATTGTACCCAAGCTCCTTAACAAAGTTTACCTTATCAATGCTGAGCTTACCATTTGTGACCCTGCCCCTTCCTGTAATGTAACCTCCAACATTTCCTCCAAAAGCAAGTGACCCTCCATTAATTCTTTCAAAGTTTTAAAGCAAAGAGTCATTACATGTCATGGGCCTGGAACAACCATTATCAATAATCCATACATTCTTCTTAGTCTTTAGTTGTTCACGCATAATAAAAGAGAGTTAGTTATATTTGGAAACCCAAGCCTCAGTGGTCTTAGGCTCTTTAAAATGAACTGAAGACAATGCACCAGTAATTGATCATATACTACGGATCATTTGCTGTTCTTAATGAAATATTTTTAGTCACATTGTCTTCCTTTATCTTCCATACCATCTTTGGAAGATTAGAATTGATCTTCAAGGCTTTGGATGTTTTTACAACTTTGGAAGTTTTAGAGACTGACCCTTCAGAAGATCTTGCTTTCACTGTAGCAAGCTTCAGTGCTTCGAAAGCATTCCTTTCTTTTGAAACCAAATTTTCTTCGAAAGGCAAATTTTCACTTGTCTTCATTTTCATTTTGAAGTTTCCAAAAGAAGAACAGATTTCTTCCGAAGCTTTCATCTTCCTATCTCTCTCAGAAGTCTTCTTCCTTGTTGTGTTGACAGTACTTTTAGAATTGTAGAAACAATCCTTAGCAAGATGAGAAGTACTGCCACACATAATGCAGTCAACTTACTTTCTTCTGAGAGTCTTCTTGTGAATGGAAGACTGAATTTGATCACTTTCCATCTCCATCTTCATCTTTTCAGATGTTATAGCAAGCTTCCTAGGGTGAGGCTTACATTTGGAGGTGGATAGTTCATGTTGTGTAATAGTGGTACTCAGCTGATCAGTCTTCATTTCTTCATAGGGATGTACTGGACATGAACTTGAACTCTTGGTACTAGAGTTCAAAATTGTATCCTTAGTCTTTGCCACTTCAAAACCTACAGAGATAAAAACTTGTTTCTGTTTGGAGTTAAAGGTGGCCTTGACTTCATCAAGATCTGCCATCAGTGCTTGGTTTGGAGACACATCTTCTACCTGGAAACTCCAATCAAAGCCTCCTTCTTCTACAACAACTGCAGCTTGTTGCTTGGGATTCTTAGTATGTGGAGCTCCCTCAGTGTAGTTTTGCTTGGGTTGTGCCTGGCCACCATTTGTCCTGGGTGCCTTGCACTACCTAGCAAAGTGTCCGATTTGGTTATAGTTATAACACTTCACCTTGCTTTTTTTCAGCGCAAACTTTCCATTGGATACATTGCTGGGAAACTTTCTCCCTGCCCTCTCATAGAATTTCTTGGCTCTATGAGTGAGAAGAGCCATTTGTTGAACTATCTCCATATACTCTAGATCATCCAGATGGATACAGTCCAAATCTTCAAGGGTAAAGAGAAAGTTGCATGTGCTTTCATCATGAGACATAAAGGCTTGAGATGAGTTTGTCTCTTGGAATGGGCTTCCTTGGACGTAGCTCTCCCTTGGTGTCTTTGGGAAGGTGATGAAAGGGCCCTTTGGTGAGTCATCAGGATAAGAGATAAAATGGTGCTATGGTTCTCTACAATCCCTTTCAACCACATGAAGGGCAGAACTCTGCTGATTGCTGGAGTTGCTAGATGGATTTTGCATATTCATCTCTATCTAGTAACCAATGAGTATGCCATACAACTCAGTGAAAGTGAGGGTCTTGAGATTTCAGTCCTCTTAATGACCACACAGTAGTGTGTCCATTGTCTAGGAAGAGCGGACATGAACTTCCTCACAATATTCTTGTTTTCTAGTTTCACTCCAACATCTGCCAGAGTGTCCACAATCTCAACATACCTGAAGTATTGTTGAGTCATGGATTTACGTGTTTTGAAGGTGAAGTTCTCAAACTGCTGCTTCAGAAGGTCTTTCTTATTTTCTTTGGCTTCAGTAGACCCTTCATACATCAGCTTCAGTGCATCCCAGAGCTGCTTAGCAGATTTGCACTTCTTGAAGACTCTGTAGATGGCATTTGGAAGAGCAGTTTGGAGGGCAGTCATGGCTCTCTAATCTACATCTATTCTTTTCCTATCTTCTTCAAAGTAGTCTGTCACTTCCTTTGGAATCATGCCACCTCCTGTAATAGCTGAAGAGGTGCATGGAATGTAAGGTCCTATGGTAACAGACTCCCATATCCTACTGTCTTGTGACTTGATGAAGCCTTCCATTCTTAAACACCAAGTATCAATATCATCAGGAGTGATCAGTGGGGACTTTACCATGGAACCAGCTTCCATATCAGACTTGGATGTTGCCATTTAAGACGTTAAGTGTTTTGTGAGAACTAAGGAGATTTAAGATAATGAGATCTTACAATCAAGAGTCTCGAATGCTCTAATAACAATTACAGGACCGGTTAAGGAATGGTCAGTACAATCAGTCTCATAATAAGGAGAGTGTTAGAATACTTAACAGATCAAATAGGGAACCGGATTTAAGAACAAGATGTGAAGAACACATGTATATATATATATGTGTATATGTATACATATACATACATATATATACATATATACACAAATACATACATATATATACATATATACACAAATACATACATATATATACATATATACATAAATACATACATACATATATATACATATGTATATATATATGTATATATACGTGTATGTATATATATGTATGTATTTATGTATATATATATATATATATACATATACATATACATACATGTATGTGTATATATATACATATACACATACATGTATGTATATGTGTGTGTGTATATATATATATATATATCCATGTATGTATGTATATATATATATGTATGTATGTATATGTATGTATATATATGTATGTATGTATATGTATGTATGTATGTATATGTATATGTATATATATATAT
>BJCO01444617.1:0-20569 GCA_018326465.1 Flaveria floridana | reverse complement strand
TCAATATGCTCATCATAGGCACTCTCTGATGCAGCATATTCTGACTCTTGACCTATCAAGGCAGCATTGCCTAAGACAAAGTCATCAGTGAGCTTACCGGAGGTGGAAAACTTCCTTTTCTGCTCTATCTCTCTCTCAAATGTAAGCAGTTTCCTATGAAGTTGGGTGAGAGATAGAGTATCCAGATTTACACTGGAGCGTAGGACAATGGTATAAGTGTCGCATCTCTCAGGCAGGGATCTGAGGAAACGGTTGTTCATCAGACTATTGGAATACTCTTGTTTAACCATTTTCAGCTCAGAAATAAGACAAGAGAATCGCTCAAACTGTTGAGTCAATGTCTCACCCTTCCTATGAGAGAATGTCTCATATTGTTGGGCGAGGATTTCCCTAGTATTTGCTAAGACCTCATCGATTCCTCCGAATTGTTCCTTCAGAGCAACCCAGAGACCATGAGCAGTTTCATGATGCATCAGCCCTGAAAAGATTTCATTCGGCAGTGCCATGGCCAGAATTCCATTGGCTTTAGCATCAATTTCGAACAGCTTAAGATCTTCGTCTGAATATTGATCGGGTTTCTTCAGAACCCTCTCATTTGATTCAGGAACGCTCACCATCGGCTTATATGGTCCATGCACCATCGATTTCCAACAACCAGCACTGTTGATGGACAGATGATGGAGCATACGCCTTTGCCAGATGTTATACTCACTCCTCACAAGCATCGGAGGCTGTGTTGAGGAGCCAGTATTGTGAGGATCGTTTGTTGGTGTCGCCATTTCAGATTTCAAGCAAATTAAAGGTAAACAAAACAAATCTAGCTCAAAACCACGAGTACCTCAAGTTTAATGGCCAGAAGCAGCAGAAACTCAATCTCTATAACTAATTCTTCCAAATTTTCTAATTCGATCAAACGTAGATAGCAAAAGAGCAGTTTCAATGATCAATCGTTAAATCGATCAATGATTAACCTAATTCTTGCTTGTTTGTTCTAATTCTTGTACTAAATCCGCTACAAATACAACCTAATTGATCAAACTAGAGGCTGAGATCCTTTAACTCAGTCTCACGACTGAACCATTCAAAGAGTTCAGTCATGCGTATGAATCAATCGCTTGACTCAGTCGCACGACTGAACCGTGCTAATGGCTTAGTCGTACGACTGTACACTGAAATTTATAAATACCATGTCATTCTTGGAAAAACGGAACACTTGGAATATTATTATACCCTAGCCGTCCAGAGCGTCCTAGTTCGTTCATCCAACTTCATAGTTCGTCCCTGATTGATTTCTACTCGTTCTTAACATTGTTTAATTGTTAGATCGATCAGTGTTACGTTCTTACTGATTGGATCGCCAATCAAATAGGATTCTGCACAATTTGATTTGGTTTCATGTTGAATCAGTTAGTACTTTGTACGTACAAGGTCCTAACAAGTGGTATCAGAGCCTTGGCTCTTGATTGTTCGTGAATACGATTAGATTTTTGGTTAAAATTAACGTTTTCTATTCAAAAATCCTTTTTTTTATACAAAACGAGTTTTTTATGTTTTCATGCTTCAAAATTTTCACTTTTCAATTTCTAACAGTTTAGGTTTTGTGCAAAATCGTTTTGAGTTGAAGTGTTCAAAATCTTAAATTTTTGAAATTCAGAAGTCTCAGTCACGCGATTAGCTCAATCGCACGACTGAAACCCAATCGTTCAATTCAATCACACGATTGACTCAGTCGCATCCCCAATCATACGATTGACTTGAATCTTATGATTGACTCCATTCACACTCTCCATTCATACGATTGAACTCATTCGCAATGTTCAAGCGCATGATTGATGTTATCGCATAAGTGTTTCAAGTTTGAGTAGTTGACTTTGGATAACCTCTAGTATAGACAAAATGGACAATCAGAACACCGCGTTTACTACTGGGAAGGACTCGCGAATCCAGAATCTCTTACTACTGGAGAATGAAATTGGAAATCACAACAAGCCTCCAAAATTGTTGACTTTGGATGAATACCCTCAATGGAAACAACGGTTTGAGATTTACCTCAATGGAGTAGACCCGAACTTGTGGATTGCTATTGAAACGGGTTATTTTACACCTGTTGGAGAAAATGGTGTTAAGCTGACTTTGAGTGGGATGAATGAGGTGCAAAAGGTTGCACACAATGTTGAGAAGAAAGCCAATGCCTTACTGACACAGTCTATTCCTAAGGACATTTTCCATCAATTTTTAGAAAATAAACAGTCTAAGAAGTTGTGGTTAGCTTTGGAAAAGCGATATGATGGTAATGCAACTGAAGGCATTTTCCATCAATTTTTAGAAAATAAACAGTCTAAAGGCACTGAAGGCCAAAGCTCTCAAGAAGAAATTTGACAACTTCTCATCTATCGGAAATGAATGCTTGGATGACATTATAGATAGATTTTATCTTCTGATGAGCGAGTTGCACATACATGGGGTAACTACTTCAATGGAAGATAAAGTTACAAGTTTTGCTGATGGGTTGCCGGTTAAATGGGATCCCTTTGTTTCTAATCTGAGACAGAATGATACTTTGACCACTCTAGACATAAATGATTTTATCTTGAAGCTTAGGGAGGAGGAGTTGAGATAAAAGTACAAGTCCAAGAAGGGGTCATACATGCAGAATCTATCACAGTATAATGTTGCTCCTACCCCAACCTCATCAGGAGCACCTATTTAAATAGATTTCGTATCAAACACGTCTGGAAATTCTCAAAGTGGGTCTTCTAGAAGTGAAATGTCAGGATCATCTGGTGTCCAATACAATAACACAAAAGCCAATCCAACAAAGCTAAAGACTGAGAATTCGGGAAATGTTAATGTTGAAGTGGCTAAGAAACACATGGATCTTCTAGCTGCTGTTGTGCACTCTTATGATGGTTTAGTTGCTGGAAAGATTGGAAACTGTCATCTAGCTGATGAAGACTATAAACAGGTTGACGAGGCTAAATTGGAGAGAGTGGATATAATGTGGGCTTTGGCTAATGCAGTTAGAAGAGCAAAGAAGTTTGTGAAAAAGACTGGTTAAAACCTGATTGCTACTAAAGACACAACCTTTGGGTTTGATAAAACAAAGGGCACATGCTTCAACTGTGGTGAAAAGGGACACTTCAAACGAGGGTGTGTGAAAACAAAGAAGACTGGAAATGGTAACCCTTTTCTCATCACAAAATCATCAGGAAAAGGAAAAGAACGTGACTTCAACCAGTCCAGATTCCAAAGCTATGTTTTCTCAAGGAGATGAAGGACAGGACTGGACATTTCGGTTCATCTCTAGTGGTGAAGCTGGTGTGGTGTTTGTGGAAGATCTTAACGATGATTCAACAAGGTTTAGAGACAACTTAGCTGATAATGCCAATTCAGATACCGAAGAAGCTATAGATGCAGTTGATCACTTGGTTGAAGACGAATTGGTTGCTGCGAGCACAGAATCTCAAGTTAGTGAGGAATCTTAGGTCGCTTTCATGACTGACACTTCTGGCACGTCACAGGTAAGTACTAAAGATGAACTTTTTGATAAACATGCTTGTGAAGAATGCAATAAATTTCATGAAAGCATAGATTTAAAATTTACTAGATTGTTAGATCACAATGACAGTTTTTAAATGATTTAAAACTATGCACTGAAGCTAACAGGGTTTTAAAACAAAATGAGAGCAGTTTTAAAGAAAAGATTGAATTGTTAGGAAAGCAACTTGAGGTTGTTGCATTTAATCAAGCAAATGATATTAAGTTCTATCTGGCAACAATAGAGGAAACAAAGAAAGAAAAAAACAATTCTTCAAGTTGAAATTGAGTCTTTAAATCAGAAACTTCACAGTCTTGCTAGTTCCTCTCATATTGTTCAAAACTTGGTTAAAGAAAGAAATGGGGGGGGAAGGGATTGGTTATAAGGTTGTGCCACTGCCACATGCGATCCTGTTAAACACAAAATGTCGACCTATAAATAATAACCCAATAAAGGATCATGTGGTAACAACATCCCTAATTAGTGACCCGGACACCACAGTTAAACCTGTGCCTCCGGTTACTTATCAGGAAGCTACAACTTCTTGCACAAGAGATGAGGCTGTCATTGAAAATCAGGATGATGAGAATAGCAATGCTACTCCTGGGTTGGGTTCAAAAGTTCATGTTTCGAAACCTAAAATTTCAGAATCAACTCATTCTAAAATTGTTCATCATCAAAATCTCAACAAAATGAAAGGAAAAGGTAATCAAAATGTGAAACAAATTAAATTTGTTAAAGAAGGTGAGAGACCTAAAGTTGAGAAGAAAGAGACCAATCCTAGACCATACTCCCCATCACACAAAAGATCTCCTAGTCCAGGAGAATGGAGATCCTATTACAAATGTGGAGAACGAGGACATATATCTCCAAATTGTCCCTACTATCAGACACCAAGACAAAGGATTGATCTTGTTCAAGATAATCACCCAAGGGTCACTATAACAAGATCAAACACTTTTCCAAAACACCACAGGCAACACAGACATGCCACTAGCAAAGCTATGATGATTGAGGTAAAACAAGCTGAGGAAAGCAAACCACGGGTTTAAACAATCAACCATTTGTCTGTTTATCATAAACTGTCCTTACATAAAACTTGTTTGTGGAAAGCCAAATCATCAGTGGTGTCTGAAAGTGAGGATAAGATGAAGAATGTTAACTGTCCAACTTCATAAGGATATTGGGTAGAATTTTTTATGTGTGATGCCTCTGGGAAGTTCAAGCACGTAAAGGCTTAGGTCCCACTCTTAAATCGATCGTTTTTCTTTTTGTGCAGGTTGTCCGATACAGCGCTATCACTAACACCTGGATTATTGATAGTGGGGCATCTAGGCATAGGACTGGGAATTTGTCTCTCCTTTTCAATGTCAAACAAATTAAAGGGGGACACGTATCTTTTGCTGGAAACAAAGGAGGCTACATTACAGCTCAAGGTGAAGTAGGAAACGGGAAAGTGAATTTTGATAAAGTAAATTATGTTCAACAACTAGAGAACAACTTACTTTTCATTTCTCAAATCTGCGATAAGGGATTTAAAGTGATGTTCGATGATAAAAAATGCTACATTCTAAAGAAGGAATATGTCATCCCTGAGAAGCAAATCTTAACGTCAACTTCAAGATATAATGATCTATATGTCTTGGACATGTCAAAAGCTTTTACAACGGAGTCAGCTGCATTGTGTTTCTTGTCAAAAGCCACAGAGAAAGGGTCTATATCTTGGCACATGAGAATGGTACATATTAATCCAAGGAAGTTGAATCACTTGGTTCAAAAAAATCTGGTTGAAGACGTTAAAGTCAAAAATTTTTAGCTTCCAGATTTTTGTATATCATGCAAGAAAGGGAAACAAACCAAGAAATCTCACAAAACAAAGAAAGTTTATTCTATTGAGATACCACTGGAGCTTCTGCATATGGATTTATTTGGCCCTGTCAGTACTAAGAGCATAGCTGGGGACTAGTACTGTTTTGTAGTTACTGATGATTATTCAAGATTTTCATGGGTTATGTTTCTTAAAGCACAGTCAGATACTTTTGAGTCATTCAAAAATTTGGTTCTTACTCTGGAGTCTTTGTACATGTTGAAAGTAAGGAAGATTCATTCAGACAACAACACAGAATTCAAGAATCAGTGGATGGAGGCTTTCTATTGAGAGAAAGGGATTGTTCATCAATTCTCTTCTGCCTACACTCCACAGATGAATGGAGTTACTGAACGCAAAAATCAAAGTTTGATTGAAACTACAAGGACGATGTTGGCAGATTCAAAACTGCTTGTTCAATTCTGGAATGAAGCAGTTGCTAATGCATGCTACACTCTTAATCGTGTATTAGTTGTCAAACGTCATGGTAAAACTTGTTATGAGTTACTTCAAAGGCGTAAACTGAACTTGGAGTATCTGGAATCATGTTGTTGAAGAAAACTCAAACTGGCAAGTTTAATTAAAAAGCAGATGAAGTTATCTTTCTTGGATACAATAGACCGGACAAACGAGTTTACAACAACTCTACAGATCAAGTTGAAGTGTGGTGTAACGTTGATGTGAAAAGATACACCACCTCCTTGCTGGAAAAGGTCTATCATTTTTCTTTGATAATGATAGATTTTTCAAGTCATTCAATCTTCCTCCTAAATATTCCAATGATGAGGTGGCTGCTTAAATGATGAATGACATTCTGAACACTCCTAATGCAGACTCGAGCACTATGGCTCCAATTGATGGCATTTCTGGGTCTTTAGGGGCAGAATTAGAACTCAGTGATCACTCCTCAGATGATGAGGTGGCTGCAAATGAAAATGCAAGCAATGATAAACTAGTCAGCCCATATGAAAGTACACTTGTAGGTGAAAATGAATTGGCGATTCCTCTAGGGCTAGTCACCCAATAGCCACAGAATATGAACCAGTGATTACAAACCTGGATAATGAAATGGTCTTTCCTACAACTCCAGTGACAATCATTAGTGTGAATCACCCCCCGGACAACATCATCAGGGATCTTCTCTCAGGGGCACAGACAAGAAATCAGTTGTACACAGCTGACTATGCAATTGTGATGGAAAAGGGATACATTCATGATGGGGCACTTAAGGGTTTTGTTTCTCAAGTCGAGCCCAAGTATGTCAGTGATGCCTTGAAAGATGAGGCATGGGTTAATGTGATGCAAGAAGAACTTCTACAGTTTAAGAAGCTAGGTGTTTGGACACTAGTGGACAGACCTAAGGGTGCTAAGGTAATTGGTATGAAATGGATTCTTTGTTGAAAGAAAGATGACCAGGGGGTCATTATTAGAAACAAGGCATGGTTAGTAGTTCAAGGGTTCGGATAAGTCGAGGGCATGGATTACAATGAGGTATTTACACCAATGGAAAGGATTGAGGCAATTAGGATCTTCCTAGCTTATGCATCCTACATGAAAATCAAAGTATATTACTTGGATGTGAAGAGTGCATTTCTACATGGTGATATCCATGAGATAGTATACGTCAGTCAACCCGAAGGATTCAAAGATCCTTATCATCAGGACAGAGTTTATAAATTGGACAAGGCTTTGTATGGGCTACATCAAGCCCCTTGAGCCTGGTATGAGAAACTCTCCACACATCTACTGAAACATGGCTTTCGTAGGGGAGTGATTGACTACACATTATTTATCAAAGAAAAGGATGGTGATCTACTGATTGTTCAGATATACGTGGACGACATAATTTTCGGTTCCAAAAACGAAGAACCATGTAAAGAATTTTAATCTGTGATGAAAGCTAAATTTAAAATGAGTTCCATAGGAGAAATGTAGTTCTTTCAGGGATTTCAGGTGAATCAGACACCTACTAGAATCTTTCTACATCAGACTAAATACGTGGGGGACATTCTGAGTCGATTTGATATGGAGAATGTAACGATTGTTGGTACCCCTTTGCCACGAACCACGATGTGGCTCCTGATGAAAATGGGGATCTTGTAGATGCCACCATGTATTGCGGAATGATCGGATCTCTAATGTATCTCACAGCTTCTCAACCTGATATCATGTATGCCACGTGTCTCTGTTCCAGATATCAGTCAAAACCGAAAGTAAATCATCTAATCGGGGTGAAAAGGATTTTTTGTTATCTGAAGGGTACTCCAACACTCAGTTTGTGGTATCCTAATAATGATGACTTTGAACTTACTGCGTATAGTGACTCAAACTATGGTGGTTGTAAGATGAACTACAAGTCAACATCTGCAGGATGTCAATTCTTTGGAAGGCGGTTAGTCACATGGCAATGTTAGAAGCAGACATTTGTTGCTCTGTCAACTTGTAAAGCTGAATATGTTGCCACTGCAAGTTCCTGTTCTCAAATCATTTGGATTCAATAACAAATGTGGGACTATGGTTTGCAATTTACTAACACTCCTATTTTTGTTGATAATTCTGCTGCTATAGCTGTAACTAAAAATCCTATACAACACCCCAAAACCAAACACATCGGAATTAAATATCACTTCATACGTGACTGTTTTGAAAAACACTTAATCAATGTGATTAAAATTAACACGGATTTTCAGCGCGCCGATCTCTATACAAAACCTTTTGACAAACCGAGATTTTATTAGAGGTTAACGGTGTCAAAAAGAAAGACGATGTCGAAAAGAAAGACGATGTGATTCAGAAAAAATCGAGTTCATAGTCCGTCAGTATGTTTCACAGTCTTTAATTTTTTCTATCAAATTTATTTTATTTTATTTTCTATCTTAAAAATATCAAAAACACAAAAAGATTTTTTGTTTTAGAATTTTAGGGGGAGAATGGTTTCAGGTTCAGTATCTATTACTTTAAAAAAAGGGGGGGGGACGACAAGTAAGCTGAAAAGTAAAGACATCAAATCCGAGAAATTAATTCAGTATAATAGAAAATGATAGTACACAGGCATCGAATCGTTTGTGACATCAAAAAGATTTTCATTTTTGAAATATTATATTAAAAGTCACAGAAAATTATAAGTCTGAGAAATCAAAGCCTAATAAGTTGAAAAATGATAGTAAGCTAGTCTGTTACTGTGGTTACATGGAAAAAGTAGATCTAGGGGTTGTATGTCCATTATATGATGTGTCGGTAGATTCAACACAATAGACTAGTAGACATCATTGGTGAATCACTTAAATGAAATCAATCAACATGTTGTGGGTTCCCATCTTATCCCTGGTCTGCATAATCAATAAATTTCCAATAAGGGGTGAAGAGCAAAAAAAGAAAGCCACAAATGTGTGCTAATGACCAAAAACATGAGCAATGCATATGACAAATGTCATAAAGCTAATCAAGTGAAACGCAATCAAGTAAATGACAAATGCCGTTGTTGTGTTAAATGTATTCTAAAATTGCTCTAACAAGAAGATAGGAAGTGTGCCTCTCTTCTGTGCGATGGCACTGACCTGAGGATAAGTATAACCTATATATTCTAAGAATTCATTGTTGTTTGCGCTTCTCTGCTGTGCGACGACACTGACCTGAGGCTTGGCATCTCTTTGAAAGCTTTTAGAATAGTTTCTTCTTGACAAAAACCCATAGACCACTTAAATATCTCTTAAGGAAGGTTAATTACCATATAAGCATGGGATCCATAAATGCTTATTGAACTAATACAACTAAATTATCACCAATGTGTGTCAAAAATATGTGTATGGATTTAAGTGGATAAATATACTGATAATCATCATGGCTGCATCTCTCAATGTTCAAAATCAATATGTGCTATACAACAGCTCTAGCATGTTTTCTGTTAGTGTTTTTGACTCTTAGATGAATGAGATTCTGTGAAACATATATATAATGTTCTCCGTTATCGATATAAATATAAAAGGTCCCAAATGATTGAGTTTTATGCATGTCTGGTTCCATGTGAATCATTTACGTGATGTTAAAATGCTTTCAACCCTTCTCAAATGAAAAATAAAAAATATGTCTTATTTCAGTTTTATTTCAAGTTTTTCCTACTTTAGTTATGTTTGTATTGAGTCGATGTCGGACTATGCAACGAGACTAAACTCTGTGAATGTCACTTAATGAACCGAACGTTAACTGTAAAAAGGTTGTTTCTGAAAGATAAAAAGGTCACGTTTGAGGTGATCAAAGGATTTTTAGTTAACAAGATCACGTCTAAGGTGATCAAAAGGTTTTCATTTAAAAGGATCACGTCTGAGGTGATCAAATGGTTTTCAGTTAAAAGGATCATGTCTGAAATGATCAATGGTCAAAATGTCATATATCAAAGATAACTGTGTGAAATTCTAAGCCAAACGAAGTCAAATTCATAAGAGTAGGCCCAATCGTATGACTAGACAAGGAGTATGGCTCAATCACACGACTGGACCAGGAGTGTGGTCTAATCGCAAGACTGGAACATGAGTATGGCTCAAAAGCAAGAATAGACCATGAGGATGGCCGAGTCGCACGATTGGCAACCTCAGTATGAACCAATCGTACGAGTGGCAGGATCAGTTTGTCTTAATCGCACGATTAGGGAATGCGCATAGGTCAGTCGTACGATTGAACCTCAGTCGCACGTATGAATCATGCGTATATGTCCAGTCGCACGATTGAAATTCACAACAGTATAAAAGGAGGTTCAGTCGGTCATTACCCTACACTTGGTTTCAAATTCTCTCAAATACCCGGATATCTATAAGACCCCTTTTCAATTTTTTTCTTGTGATTTCCCTCGATTTCTCGATTTCTAACAGTTCCACATTGATCTACAGGTACTTTCAAGATGAGAACATGATGTAATGTACCCAAAATCAAGCAAAAAAATCAGAATGTTTAACATCACATAACACCGAACTAACAACATCAAATTGGACCTTTAAATGAAATTAAAAGTGCATTTAATCTGCACAGAAACGCTCAACTGTGGCACAATTAGTTCAAATTCTTTCAGAAGCGAATGCTATGGAATATTCCATTCTTATAGCAGCCACCGCTTCGGATCCTGCTCCTCTGCAATTTCTGGCCCCATAATCTGGCTGTGCCATGGGGGAATTCGGTGTTATAACAAGTCTTGGCGCATCTAATGACAGTAATCTTGATGTGGTTATTGCTGATTTGAAGAAAATTTGAATTTTCACACTCACACAGTATGTATGCAACTGGACACACTAATGAACTTCAATCGCACGATTGAACCATGCGCATGATTCAATCGCACGATTGAATCAATAGGTGCTTCAGTCCACGACTAGTTTAGTCGTGTGACAAGGTATACGACTAAGCTCAGTCGGATTGTATAGTCCAATCGTATGATTGAACCAGTAGGATAAAACCTGTTTCAAATTCAAATGTTTCTTTCTTATGAATTGGTCTAACTTGTTATTCAAATGGTTGTCGTGTGTGTTATAGTAAAATGGCGGAAAGGTGGACCATGAGTACTAAGCATAACATTTGTGCTTACCTGAACACCACATCGAGGAATGTTGCAGAGTTTGTGGGTGTTATAGAATTTCTAGTTTGATCCAGGATATACCGAGCCATCTCTACTTCCTACACACCTTACCGATCCCTACAGCAAGCATTCTAGGAGAATGCTGTAGTGGATCGTTCAGTTGATCCATTTAGGATCAGGAGCTCCATTTTTGGTCAGGATATAGACATAGGTGAAGATGACTTGAGGAGGGACTGTCAGGGGATGTTTCTTGAGGATTAAGTATGCTGGCAACATCAATGCCGACATGCTTAATAAGATCAATATGTGCCCTCCCTTTAAGTATTTAGCACATGTGATTCTAAAGTGCATTGCTTCAAGACGCGGGGGTTTTGATGAGCTAAATGATCAGATACAGAACGCATTTATGGCGTTAGTATTGAACCACCCGTTCAGCTTCTCTAAGATGTTCTTCAATTACATTAGGGAGAACATAAAGGCCAAGGGGAAGGAGAGTTTCTGCATGTATCCTAGATTTCTCCAAATGATCATTAACGAGAAACTCCCAAACCTGCTAAAGAATAGAGATGATGAAGTGGCCTCAGAGGTAATGGATGATACTACACTAGGCAGGATGAAGGTTTATAGGGGAAAACAGACAAAGCCTCCAGTGAGAAGATTGTTTGGGCATCTAGCCAATGCTGGATATGTAGCTCCAGCTAGGAAGAAATGGCGCCATGATGATAGTGACTCCGATGTTGAGCACATTTTGATTCCAGATGATGAGGAGGATGATGATGATGATTACCCGGATGAGGGTCACGGAGGTGGTTCATCTGCTGCGGGGTGGCTCTGGCCAGTCGATAGTTCACCCAGTTCTCCCCACTATGGAAGATCTGGGTAATTTTGACTTGGGAGAGGAATCTGAGGACTCAGAAGAAGAGCCTCTTGCTAGACAAGTAGGTAGCAAGTGGGTTGCTACTGAGAGAGGGAAAGAGGTGGTTGGTACATTCCAGGCTTGTTCACAGGGTGTAGACACTAAGGATCCTGATCCATCCTACACACCGGAACAACCTATCAGCACAGGGAAAGCTCTGGTGGCTAAGGGAACAAGGAAGAAGAGAATGGCCCAGCCTTATGGAAAGAAGGGAAAGCGCCAAAGGATTGTCTTGATGACTTTTCCCACGCCAACTCACACCATACATACTACATCCCCTGCCACTACCACCATTACAGCCACTACCACTGACTCACCCACTACCACACAAATACCCACATCAGCCTCACCCTCAATACCCAACACCACACCTCTATAAAATATTCCTATTCCTACACCCATGTTCACTACCTCAACCACTGAACCTACCTTTACACAAGCCGACACCTCAACCTCCCATATTCCCCTTTTACAGAGCTCTACTTTTCCTACAGTTAGGATAGAGGAACTGCTAGCAAGCCTTAACAGGCTAGTTCTCAAGCTGTTAGCTGCTGATGACCTCCGAACCAACCAAATCAGTCAACTGATGTCTGTGAATGCAGCACAGGGCCAACAAATTGCCAAACTGACTGAGAAGAACGAAGCCTATGAGCGTGCTTTAGTTCAAGCTCGTAAGGCCCTTCAAGCTCAGAATGAGCTAGTGCTGGCATCCACCAAGAAGATCGAGGATCTAGAGAAGGAAAATAAGAAGATTATGCTGAGGTTGAAAGGGAAAAGGGAGGAAATGTTAAAGATTAATGGAGATGGAGGTGATGATGACGACAATGATGATTCTATTAATGATGAATCAGATGATGATGATGATGAGGAAGAGTCGGATGAGACTGGAGAGGAGAAGAAGAAAGATGATGATTAGGAAAATGAACCAGAAGGTGATGCGAACACGTCAGCCTCAAATAAATCTGAGCAGGAGAGGTGGACTAAAAAAATCGAGATCAGGGAGCTTCTTCTTCTGCTCCCCAAGCTAGCGACCCTCGATAAAGATCAAAGTAATGATTAAGAATGTCTATATAATTTGAAATATATTGTAATTGAAAATTGTATTACATTAATGAAAATGAAGATAATTTATGTTTAATCCCTTGATGATTCATTAATATGTGCTTTATTGATCATTCTATTTAACAGATACAACTCAATAGAGAGATGACTTTGATATTGCTCCCCTTTAGCAAATTAAGACTCAGCTCACAATGATTCTTTATTTGCAAAGGATTGTAAGAAGTTCTGTGAGTTACACACCCGAAGAGGGGGAGATTATTCATGACTTAACTGACAAACATCTTGCAGATATGTTCAGATTAAATCCCGATAAGATTGTGAAATTGATGTCATTAGTGTTGAGGAGTTACAGGGAGTTGATGAGATAGAGATTAAGGATGTAACTTCTGAGCACTATCCTTAGTATACAGATATTAATGAAGTGGCCATTCCAGATTTTGGTGAATCATTTGTAAGTGGAGCTTTTGATAAGGTAGATGAGAAGGTCAAGGAGAAAGAAGTTGTAGAAAGTAAAGCTCAGACTGATGATACTGATATGGAACAAAGGAAGGCGGAATGGGTTGCTTGTCTATCTGAGATGAAAAATCAGAGAAAGCCCCCTAAGCAGAATGCCTATACTAAATTGTATAAAGTAAAAAGACATCAGAAAGTATCTGGTAAGATCATCAGCTGGGCATATTTTGAGGATCTGAATGTTTATGCAGTAAAAAGGGAGAAAAGGATTGAGTACTACAAACATCCATATGATCTGAAGACTCTCCCTAGTTTTGAGCTGAACAGACTAGCATGCTTGAACCTGCTATATGCAAACCCAAGAAAAATTTGGTTTGAAAAGGCATTGAAGAAGGAATACCACACAAGATCGGTAAACTTCAAACCTCAACAACTGAGTAGGTTTTTACACAAAACTGAAGTTGACCCTATTTCTCAAAGACAAAAGGTGGTGTTGCAGTGGAGTCTTCCGAGAACTATGTCTAAGATCCCATTAAGGACAATGCCATGGGACTTCATACCTCATTTCAAATGGTGGTATTATGATTGGAGGATGGGTGAAGCAAAAATTGTGTTGAACCGAGATGGAAACATTGAGACGATTAGGGTATTTGACCCGATGTGGCTTATCAACTTGTCAGCAGATGATGTCTATACACTATACAAGTGGCCACTATTCTATGATACACAAGATATTGTACAAGCTCTACAATTTCAGCACGTGATCAGACTCTGTTTTGCATTTGAGATTCATGCTTGACTCTCAAAAGAGGAGAAGTACAAGAAGTTTGAAGAGCATGTGAAGAATGTTAGACAATAGAGTAAACTAGGTCCAAGGGGGAGTTTGTTGATACATGATGTCCCTAGTTTATTGTACTTAAACGTTTATGTCTTTCATTTCTTACATATGTGTAATACAAGGGTATTATTGTAATATGATATATGTTTAGATGTCTATTTACTATTGATTATATTGTATTCTTATAATGCTTATTACTACACACTTGACTGAACATTATATATAGGGTTGTAGTAGTTATTCATAGTTCTGAGTTAATAATGACTCAGAAATGTGTTTCACTTAATCTTGTGGTCATTCATGATAATGGACCATGCTTATGGACCAGTCACACGACTGAACCAGGTGACTGGATCAGTCGCACGACTGAGTCATAACACTGGTTCAGTGGCACGACTGAACCAGGTGACTGAATTAGTCGCACAACTGAGTCATAAGACTGGATCAGTCACACGACTGGACCACTCGTAGAGTTCAGTCATGCGTATGAATCAATTGCTTGACTTAGTCGCACGAGTGAACCATGCTAATGGCTCAGTCGTACGATTGTACATTGAAACCTATAAATACCATGTAATTCATGGAAAAATGTAACACTTGGAATATTATTATACCCTAGCCATCCAGAGCATCCTAGTTCGTCCATCCAACTTCATAGTTCGTCCCAGATTGATTTCTACTCGTTCTTAACGTTGTTTAATCGTTAGATCGATCAGGGTTTACGTTCTCACTGATTGGATCTCCAATCAAATATGATTTCACACTTTTTGATTTGGTTTCACGTTGAATCAGTTAGTACTCCGTATGTACACAGTTCTAACATTACATCAATGAGCCCAAGGAAAGGTTGTGTTCGGGCCCAAGTCTAGGCATGCTAAAGGCCTAAAGCGAGACCTGTTAGATGTCCAAGTAAAGCTTCATCATGCCGAAAAACAAAGGCCCCAAATCACTATGGAAACTCATCTTAAAACCATGATATTTTAGATTATATAATGACAAGTATTATGATATTTTGAACTAATAAGAAGCCATTATGATCTTTGAAAAATAAAGGAATGCTATCCTAGTGGCCCTAATCCAACCCATGTTAAGTGCAACAATTAGGCCAAACAACTTTACAAAACTAAATCAACCAAACCCAAATATTTTACTATAAACCATCAATTTTAAACGTATTTTATCATAAAATAAAATTCAATGAATCCCAACCTTAAATAACGCGATTTGATCCAAAATCCACCACCTATTTAAATCCCAATAACGCGTTACAACTTCAGATTTTCAAAACCATTAGATTAACATGTCGTTATGTCATAAATGACCCAATTAAAACTAAAACATGTCAAGCCTAAACTATTAACTTTCAAGAATCTAAATGGGCCTATTGATCAGCCTAAAATGGGCCTAATACTTCTAAACAATCTATAACGCATGTGAACCGCTTACTACAAACATATATAATCATTTGTATAACTAGAGGGTTTATATCAACTCATACTATACATGTTTTGATGTTTGCAAGAAACATACGTATATATGTATATTATATGTATGTATACACACATTCAAATGTCACTTGAAACATCTCCAAATCATAACGAAACGGACAAGAACCTAACATTATATTCAATAGCATTACAAGAATGTTGACTTACAGTCTTCATCGTATAAACTCATGTGATACACCTAAGTCACCAATTGTCCACCAACACTCATATAGTATGACCTTGCCTAAGTTCACCACCCAATGATTCTGCAAGAATCAATAGATGAAACTGAAGATCAAGTATAGGTTGGACTCACCTTAGTTAGTTTGTTTGTTTTGCTTTATTTTTAATAGGACTTATGTTAGTTTGTTTATTGTATCTAAATAGTAGCTAGTTTTGGTTTAGTACTAGTTTCCACTGACATGGCAAAACTACCAGCAAAACTATAGTTTCACTCGTAGTCAACTGACTTAGGTCACCAAGCGAAACTACGGGCGAATTTACCAGCGAATCTACTGCAGTTTAGCTAATCTATTCCTTACCTGGAAAATGACATCAACCAACATTACCATATCTGATTTGGAGAATATTGCACCAAATAGGCCACCAAGGCTTATTAATAGAGAAAATTTTGATGATTGAAAGCGATGCTTGAAGGCCTTTTTCTTTTACATGGATCATAATCAATGGGAATCTATAATGAAAGTTTCACACACTCCAACGGTGACTGTCGGTGAACAGACCAGGGTGAACACTGACTCCTCAACCTTTTCTGAAAGAGATATTAAGCTAATTGATCATGATTAGAAAGCTTTTAGGGCCTTGACCTTATGCTTATCACAAGACATATACAACCGTTTTGCTGAGCACAAAGTGCAAAGTCTCTGTATGATGCCTTATGTAAATCTTATGATGGAAATGAAGATCCAAAGAAGGAGAAGAAAGCCCAAGCTGAGAAGGAATTTAATTCATTTGTTAGACATTAGAACGAAAGCCTTACTGATCTTACCAATTGATTTTTGTCAGTCTCGAGCACTCTGAAGAAGTATGATGAGAAGTTGGGTAATCATGAGCAGGTGACCAAGCTCTTAGACTCTCTTCCACCCCAATGGAGCCTACAAGTAAGGATGTTGAAGTAGGAGAGAAACTTTGCTGATTACAAGCTTATGGATTTAATCAACAAAATGAAATCTTTTGACTTGGATCTGAAGAGAAGGGAAACAATCAATCCTTGGTGCCAGCCAAAGTATATCCATAAAATGCTGCATTGATTTCATCCGTTGCAAACTCAACTATGTACGGTCCAACTTATGGTGGATCTACAGGAATTGGTATGTCAGACAAGGCAAGTGGTGGATCTACAAGTGTTAGTTCAGACTCAAAGACTTCTATCACCACTCAAATTCCTTCTGATACCATGACACTATTTGGAATATTTGTTCACAGTTATGAAGCCTTAGTTGCTGGAGAGCTCAAGGGTAAGGGGATGACGGTTGAGGACATGTATCAGGTGGATCCTGATGATTTAGAGGAAACTGATATTCAATGGCAAATGACAATGCTCACACTGCGTGCAAGGAGATTTATGGAGCATACTTGAAGAAGGAACTTTGGCAATCTTAACCAAAATTCTAAGCTTGGTTTTGATAAGTCAAAGTTGAGATGTTTCAATTGCAAACAGTTGGGGCATTTTAAAAAAGAATGTCCATCTCCAATCATCACTGAACCAGGAACGTCTGGAACTTAAAAGGTTATCCCGATTATTGAAAAGGAAGAAGCCAAGCAAAAGAAAGAAACAACCTTGATTTCCAACTTTGACTGGAGTGTAGAGATTACAGAAACAGAGGAAGAGATCAATCATGTGTTAGTAGCTGAGGTGGTGAGGAAAGAGGAGGAGTCAGTGGAAGAGTTTGATCCTTTCAGTGAATTTCAGGATGAGGACATGGAAGAAGCTTGTGATGGTAGTGTCAAGCAATAAGATAAGGAAGAAGAAAGGAAGAAGAACACCCTAGTCTGTCAGTGTGAAAAGGCCCTAGCTGCTAAGAAAGTGGTCATGGGTCTTCCTTATAAGAATCATTCAAGAAAAGTTGTCAATAGCTTATGGCATGTTGATAGCGGATGTTCCAGGCATATGACCGGGTTGAAGGACCTTTTCACTAACTATAGGAAAATAAATGGAGGATATGTTGCATTTGTTGGAGAAAATAAAGGTGGAAAGATGATTGGTCAGGGAGAAGTCTCAAATGGTCTATTGACTCTGGAGAAAGTGAACTATGTCCAAGAACTGGCATTCAACTTATTGAGTGTATCACAGATATGTGATAAAGACATTCCAGTATTGTTTATGTCAAATAAATCCTTGTTCCTAAAACCCGAGTTCACTGTTCTAGAGAATTTAATAATCATGCGAGCTCCAAGGAGGAATGATACATACCATGGGATATGGGATCAATAGAATCTACCTCAACTATGACATGTCTTCTGTCAAAGGCTTCATCATTCAAATATTTTTTGTGGCATAGATGTTTAGGACATGTTAACTTTAAAATCATAAATAAGTTGGTTGAAAACAATCTTGTTAGGGGGCTACCACTCAAAGATTTTTTAGTGGTAGGAAAGTGCATGGCTTGTGCTTGAAAATACCATTTCACATCCCTTTGAATTGTTACATACTGATTTATTTGGTCCCATAAGTGTTAAATCTATCGCTAAAAATCTTACTGTTTGGTTGTTACAGATGATTTTTCTAGATATTATTGGGTGAGATTTCTGGCAAATAAAGGTGACACCACAGAAGAGTTACAGAAGCTGATCCTTTCAATTGAAAGCATCATCAAACGGAAGGTTATGTCCATCAGAAGCGATAATGGAACCGAATTAAGAAACCATATCTTTGACTCATTCGGTGCAAGCAAGGGCATTCTGAGACAGTTTAGTATTGTGAGGACACCTCAACAAAATGGTGTTGCTGAAAGAAAGAACTGGACGCTTATCGAAGCAGCAAGAATTATGTTGATTGAGTCAAAGCTTCCAATTATTTTCTAGGCGAAAGCAGTTAGTTATGCATCTTACGTACTTAACATGGTGCTTATTTTAAAAGACAAGATGAAGACTCCGTATGAGCTTCTTCATAAACGAAAACCCTTAATTAACTTCTTTCGTCCATTTGGTTGCTTATGTACTTTGTTGAATACGCAAGCACAAAAGTCAAAGTTTGGTGTTGTTTATGATGAATGTTTCTTTGTTGGCTACTCTTTCTCCTAAAAGGCGTATCGTGTGTACAATAAAAGGATGCGAATTATGCAGGAATCCTTCTATGTTCATTGGCAAGAGTTAAATTCACCAAACATGGGGTCAGACCTATAATGGTTTTACGACTCTTACACTGTCTTCAAATCTTTCAATCTTCCAATCTTTGATGATGATGTTGCTCGTCAAACTAGTGTGCAAATCATTCCTCCACCTGAACCACAACAACAGCCACAACCACCCCATAACTCGAACCTCAACCACAACCACCAATTGACCCTTCTACTCCATTTGATATCCCACCCACACCTCCACCATAATCAATTCCTTAATCACAACCATCTTCCCCTTCCCAACCATCCTAAACTGACTCTTCAACTTAATCAAACCCATTAACCCTTAACACCAATTTCAAAACCCTTAAAGACCACCCACATAACTACATCATTGGTTCCATTACTGATGGTGTGAGGACACGAAGTCAATCTAGATTGATAAATGAATGTCTCTATGCATGTTTCTTATCTCAAGTTGTACCTAAAATTGTTACAACATCACATAGGACCCAAGTTGGATCGAATCTGTGCAAATGGAGCTTCAGTAATTCAGGAAACTCAAGGTTTGGCAACTGGTTGATCTTCCTCCAAATAAGTTTGCCATCAGGACTAAATGGGTCTTCCGGAACAAACCAGATGATCAAGGAGTTATTATCGGGAACAAATCTAGGCAGGTTGTTCAGGGATTTACTCAAGAGGAAGGTATTGATTATACTGAAGTGTTTGCTCCGGTTGCTCGCATTGAAGCGATCAGAATCTTTCTTGCTCAAGCTGCTCACAAGAACTTTAAGGTCTTTCAAATGGATGTGAAGTGTGCATTTCTCTATGGAAACATTGATGAGGAGATATATGTGTGTCAGCCTCCAGGTTTCGAGGATCCAGATTTTCCAGATAAAGTGTATAAGCTTGATAAATCCTTATATGGGTTACATCAAGCACCTCGCATCTAGTATGAAACATTGACACAATATCTACTTGTAGGATCCAAGAACACCATGTTTTATGAAATCAATTAGATATGAACACTCAAAGGGTAGGAGATGTATAAACATTGAGTAAACAAAGGGAAATTTATTGTAGAAACAAGAGAAACTAGAGGAAAGAAGGAATTACATTAATCAAAATACAACCTCCATGGATGACATCTCCATGGAGACTGCACACGCATCAAGCTCACCAAATGATTACATTGTGAAAGTTACAAATGAGAAGGGGGCTATCCTATCTATTTATAGTACATGACCCAAAACCCTAGGATGATGATAGCAAAACTAAATATTACATCATAAATGAAATAAAATAATAAAGTAGTTTCTATTTCTAATAACTTGGGTCTTGAGTCTTCTTATTTTGTGAACTTGATCCCGGTAGGCGTTTGCAAGGAAATCTTTATCTTCTGCTCCCCCTCAGAAGATGCTTTGCATTTCTTTTATGATCAAATTAGAATATATTTCATCTTTCCAAATCTTTGTCGTTTTGGTAAAAACACAACCCAACAAACTCCCCCTATTTGGTAAGATGAAATCAAATCCATGAAGAT
>BJCO01444254.1:0-12918 GCA_018326465.1 Flaveria floridana | reverse complement strand
ACCCAGCTAGGGCTATGCGACTGGAGGTCCATGCGTCCGAATGGCATGCGACTGGGTCCATACGCACGAAAGGAGTGCGGCTGAGGTTCATTCGCACGAAAGTAATGCAACTGAATGAGATGCGGATGAAGGTCATGCGACTGAATGAAATGCGGATGGAGGTCATGCGATTGAAGGTCATGCGACTGGAGTCCATACGCCTGTGAGTCGTGCGATTGAAGTTCATACGCACGAAAGGTGTGTGACTGAGGTCCATTCGCATGAAGGTCATGCAACTGAGGTCCATACGCCCGGATGTCATGCGACTGAGGTTCATTTGGATGGGAAGCATGCGATTGGAGGCTATGCGACTGGAGGTCCATTCGCCTGAGTGTTCTCATACGTATGGAATACCATGCGACCGAAAAGGGTCCATACACCTGAATGACCATAGTATTGTCTGACTTTCAGGAAAGTACGGACGTAGGCTCGGACCTTTGGGGTTGTAGATGATGTGATGGCCAGGGATGATGTAAGATGATTTATGATGATGAGCTGATGATGATGATGATGCGATGCATGATGACGTGTGATGCCGTATGGTTTTATATGAAATGATGTGTGTGATTCGTGTGATGTTTGATGTTGTGTGATTGTGCATGTTGTATGTTATGCATGATGTATGTTATGGGTGTGCGATGTTGCCTTGTGTGATTGATGTTGTATGTTCTTATGTTCCTCATTATTATGTATGATTGTCTTCCCGTGGTTGCGATGAACATTAATGAATGTAATAAAAGTATTATGTAACGTAAAGTGGAAGATAATGAAAAAAGGAACGTAATGAAAGAATGCATGCATTAATAAATGAATGAATGAATGAAAGGCTTGCAAGCAAATGTATGAGGTGAGCAACCCTGTTTTCGTAAAAGACTCGGATAAAGATCAATCATTGAGATCGACAATGAGGTGAGCGACCCCGTTGTCGCAAAAGACTCGGATAAAGATCATTGAGATTGACAATAAGGTGAGCGATCCTGTTGTCACAACAGACTCGAAAGGGGTCCTTGTCACGTACTCCGGTATTGTGTCAGTCTTCGGACATGAGTCGGGGCTTTGTTTATCAGGCCCCGACACAGTATCAGTCTTCGGATATGAGTCAGGGATATTGCATGAGACGAGATAATGAGGTGAGCGACCTTGTGTTGCAACAGACTCGGATAGAGTTCAATCCATGTGATTGACTCGAATGAGATCTTTGTCGCGTATCCCGGTGTTGTGGCAGTCTTCGGACATGAGTCGGGGGTTTGTGTACAGGCCCCGGCACATCATCTTGCATGAGACAAGATTTGAGTAATGAAGAGTAATGAGTGAAGAAATGAATGAATGAACGAATGATGATGACGATAATAATAATTATTATCAGTATGTATGTATGATGTATGTCAACTGACAAATGTAAAGTACGAGAAAAGAGTAAAAGAAAAGAAAGTAAAAGACAGTGAAAAGTATATACGAAAGTATGAATGAGAAAGATAATTATGAAAGAACGAATGTATGAAATGAACGAATGAGAAATGAATGATAAATGATGTATGTTGAATGAACGAAAGTTAACGAACGAATGATGAAGATAATAATGATGTTATCTATGTGTACGTACGATGTGTGATCACATTCTAAAGTATAGTATGATTTGAAAGGAAGTAAAGAATGTTTTAAATCAAAAGAAAAGTATGTTTTATTAAAAACTCACTCAGCAACGCTGACTTTGATATGTTTCTAGTTAGAAGGTATGTTGCTAAGGATGGCCCGGGGTGACTATTCGGCTCTTTTGGATTGCATTCTTTTGTTTAATGTTTTTGCATTGTAATGCGAACAAACTATGTTTGAAACGAATGTTGTATTAACTTGAAAAAGTATTTATATAGAAATGAAAGCTATTTAAATGTTTCCGCTGCAACGCTTTTATGTAAGAAGATGAAAATATATGTTTTATGTGCGATGATTGACCAGCTGTGAGTTGCCCGGGAACGGGGCCTTACAAGTTGGTATGAGAGCCAAAGTTTAAGTGAATTAGGTAAATATTTTCAAAACCTAATCTTAAACTGAGAATGGGATGGAAAGGGAAGGGATGCCAGTCTGAGTAGTTGCGTGCCATCAGGTATTTTCGTAATGTTAACCGGTATTATGTGCACATGTTATGTGGTTTATGTGTTACTGGTAGATTTTGATACTGATGTAGTCAGGACAGGTAATGCTCAGGGTATGAAGAGTAAAGTAAATGGCTAATCACAACTGACCACCATAATTAGGGACTTACTAGACTTGACATAAACTGAGTTGTTCCCTTGAATGACCATGTTGGTGTTTGAATCTTTTAGTGTGTTAAAGGATGGCTGGCGGTAGATCTTCTAAGGCTTCACATGGTGGAGGTCGTGGTGGACGTGGCGCTGAACCACGAGTCACAAGAGGAAGACCTAGGGCCGAAGAGGTGGCTCATGAAGAGCCCAAGACCCCTCATCCAGAGGGCGGAGATGAAAGTGCTAACTTGAGAGCCTCAGTGAAGGAGGCGGTAGTGGAAGAAGTTCATTAGGTCATGCAGACAATCCTACCATCTATGGTGACCGAAGTGATTAAGGCTGTACGAGAATAAGAGAAAAAGGAGAGGAACAGGTCCTCGGGAGGACGTGAGCAACCAGAAACTGAGACGGTTCTCTCCGATGATGAGGAGAAGGAAGAATAGCCTATGCAGTAGCCGGCTGAGGCTGTAACTACGGGGTTTTTCAAAGGTCCAAGCCCCCTACCTTTGACGGTAACGGTACTGCTGCTGCTGATCACCGATGGGTGAGAGAGATGGAGGCGGTACTCAATATTAGCGAATGCCGGGAGGATCAAAAGGTGAAGTTTGCTACCCACTCATTTGTGGACTCGGCTCTGTATTGGTGGGACAACATTGTCCAACCCAAGGGTACCAAAGCAATCGGAGGTGGCCAGAGTTGAAGAAGTTGGCGATCAAGGAGTTCTGTCCTCATAGGGAAATGGACAAGGTTGAGAGAGAGTTTCTACAGCTGGAGGCGGGAACGATGACACACTAGCAGTACACGACAAAGTTCAATGAGATGGCAAGGCTGGTTCCAGACCAAGTGACGCCTATATCACGGAAGATCAAGAGGTATATTCAAGGTCTGTCGACAGATATTCACAGACATCTGATCACTGCCCGACCAGGAACGTATAGGTCGGTGGTTGATCTAGTGGGAAGGTTGTACGACGAGCAGGAGGCGATGGCGATAACGGACCAATAGGAGGCTAGAGCGGACTTTGACTTGACGTCAGTTACGTTTCTGCTAATTTAAATTTGTGCATCTATGCTTTGAATGCGGTGCTAGTAGTAGTATCGTTCCTACTGCCTTCTGTTGTAAGTTGCACATTAGGAGCAGGAACATCGATGAGCCCTTCGATGTAGGAAATATTATTAATAAATCCACTAGGTTACCTGATACCCTAGAGGATTGCGTGATGGAATTGAGAAAGCATTTGTTCCTGCTAGACCGTTTGGGATATACTTAGGTGGATAGGCATACACCATAGGATGAATGAATTGACACCCAATAAGGCAATCACCGAGTGTTATAGGAAGGTGGTTTGATTAAACACGTCCGAAAAGAGTTCGGTGCCAACCTATGGCGATGGAGTAATAATGAAGGCCTTGCCTTGGAAAAGAGAATCATTCGATTCAGAAAACAAGGAGAGTGAACACCGAGGTATATGGGACAATCCCAAATGGTTGATCAGGAAGGAACAGTGGCATGTCATCAGGAGCAACCTGATGAGTTAAGTGGAAGTCATCTGACGTTCCATGTATCTTGTCTAAGAAAGTGCTTGATCGATGAAAGTATGATCGTGCCACTAGAGGACACAGAGATGGATAAAGTATTCAACTAAAAGATGTAACTGGTGGCTGTTTCCGATAGAAGGGAAGAGAAGGGTTAAGGAGAATGATGGTTTCACTTGTGTGGAGGCAGTGGAGCCTAAAGGGATCTCAACCTACGTGTGAGATCAAGGGAGTGGTGAGACAGTATTACCCGCAACTGTTAGAGGAATAACAGGTTTTGGGGATGAAACCTATATAAGGGGGTGGACTTGTAACACCTGGATATTTTCCTTGAAGCCGACGAAAGAAGCAAAAAAGAAATAAAGTCCAAAGTCGGGGGACCAAACTTGCCAAAACGGGAGAAAGTTTGGAAGAGTGGGGGATTAAGAGGGGAGGGCAGCCCACACCCTCCCCACACTTGTGAAAATTCAGCAAAAGAGAGGAGAAGAGAGAAAAAAGGAGAAAAGTTGGTTCGGGTGGATTCAAGTGTGCAAAATTATCGTGTAGCGGGTCAAATCGAAGCTCTACTCGACGGGGTTGTTTGTGTGAGTTCTAGGACCCCTCTTTTACACGTTTTTGAATAATTTTGAGGCTAGAACACATCTGAAAATCATTTTTGGGTATTTTGGGTGTAAACCCGTTTGTGTATGTATATGATTCGTTTGGGTCTTGATTTTGGGCTTGGTTGTGCTTGAATGGTGTCGTGGTATGCTTCCCTAAGGTTTAGAATGGCTGATTTGAGCTTAAAAGAGGTTTGGAAGAGTTTGGAGGTCGAACTTGGCAGTTCCAGTTTGGGATGAACTGCATTCTGCACCCAGCTAGGGCCATGCGATGGAGGCCCATGCGTCCAAATGGCATGCGACTGGGTCCGGACGCATGAAAGGAGTGAGGCTGAGGTTCATTCGTACGAAAGTAATGCGACTGAATGAGATACGGATGAAGGTCATGCAACTGAATGAAATACGGATGAAGGTCATGCGACTGACGGTCATGCGACTGGAGTCCATACGCCTGTGAGTCGTGCGATTGAGGTTCATAAGCACGAAAGGTATGCGACTGAGGGCCATTCGCATGAAGGTCATGCGACTGAGGTCCATACGCCCGGATGTCATGCGACTGAGGTTCATTCGTATGGGAAGCATGCGATTGGAGGCTATACGACTGGAGGTCAATTCGCCTGAGTGTTCTCATACGCATGGAAGACCATGCGACCGAGTAGGGTCCATACGCCCGAATGACCATAGTATTGTCTGACTTTAGGGAAAGTGCGGACGTAGGCTCGGACGTTTAGGATTGTAGATGATGTGATGGGCATGGATGATGTAAGATGATTTATGATTATGAGCTGATGATGATGATGATGTGATGCATGATGATGTGTGACGCCATATGGTTTTATATGATGTGATGCACGTGATTCGTGTGATGTTTGATGTTGTGTGATTATGGATGTTGTATGTTATGCATGAGGAAATGAATGAATGAACGAATGATGATAAAGATAATAATAATAATAATTATCAGTATGTATGTATGATGTATATCAACTGACAAATGTAAAGTACGAGAAAAGACTAAGAGAAAAGTAAGTAAAAGACAGTGAAAATTATATACGAAAGTATGAATGAGAAAGATAATTATGAAAGAAGGAATGTATGAAATGAACGAATGAGAAATGAATGATAATGATGTACGTTGAATGAATGAAAGTTAACGAATGAATGATGAAGATAATAATGATGTCATCTATGTGTACGTACGATGTGTGATCACGTTCTAAAGTATAGTATGATTTGAAAGGAAGTAAGTATGTTTTTATTAAAACTAGAACTCGCTCAGCAACGCTGACTTTGATGTGTTTCCAGTTGGCAGGTATGTTGCTGAGGATGGCACGGGGAGACTACTCGGCTCTTTTGGATGGCATTCTTTTGTTTAATGTTTTTGCATTGTAATGCGAACAAACTATGTTTGAAACGAATGTTTTATTAACTTGCAAAAGCATTTATATAGAAATGAAAGCTATTTAAATGTTTCCGTTGCAACGCTTTTATTTAAGAAGATGAAAATATATGTTTTATGTGCGATGATTGACCAGCTGTGAGGTGCCCAGGAATGGGACCTTACATCATCATCATCATCCGATTCATCCTCGGATGAATCGTCATCATCATACTCTACGCCATCAACGTCACCCTTAATCTTTAAGGGCTCACCCTTCGTCCTGTTAAGTCTGAGAAGAAGCTTCTTATTCTTCTTCTCAACCTCTTCTATCCTCTTCACCGAGGCCATCAGCAGCTCATTCTGTGATGTGAGAGCATGATGAGATCTGGCCAAGGCTCTCTCATGACTAGCATCTCTCTCAGTCAGATGGGCGATCTGTTGACTCTAAGCTGCATCTCTATCGGTCAGCAGGGCTATCTGCTTGCCCTGTGCAACATTAACTGCCATCAACTGGTTCATCTGGTTAGCTCCGATGTCATCAGTAGCGAGCAGTTTGAGCACCAGACGGTTGAGGCTAGCCAGCTGCTCCTCTAGCCAACAGTGGGCAGAGGAGATCCCTATAGAGGGATTGGTGATGTGGAAGGGCCGGTTTGGGGTATGGTAGATGTGGTGGTGGATGTGATGTATGATGGAGTGGGAATGAAGGTGAATGGTGAAGGAATAGATTTGGGTATGGTATGTGTGGTGGTGGGAATAGTGGTGACTGTGGTGGTGGCAGTAGTGGTGGTTGTGGAGGTAGGTATGGTGGTGGTAGGAGTGGTAGTAGTGGTGGTGGAAGTGGTGGTAGATGTTGTGATAGGAGTGGTAGTAGTGGTGGTTAGGGCTGTCCAAGCCGCTCGACGCTCGACGCTCGCTTGACGTTCGTTCAGAATTTGCTCGAAAAATGCTCGTTCGAATTTTTGCTTGGTTGTAAACGAGCCGATCGACTCGGATCGGTTTGTAAACCAGCCAAACACAAGCAAAGGTTCGCTTGGTTCGGTTCGGATCGAATTAATATGCATATATAGTTTATACGTAGTGCTCTAGTAGATTTGACCCATTATATACAAATATATTACTCTATTTATGCATATTTGATCAATCAACCTAATAAAAGAATTCTACACTTAATATAAAAGTGAAATCCCAAGCCGTTAAAACATATTTTTTCGATCATCTCACTCTCACCGTCACCGTTATCTGCAATATGCTCTCTGCCTATCGGCTACAAACTTAGCTAGCTTCATCGTCAGCCACAACGTGTTATCATCCATAAAAATATTATGTAATGAAATGTGGTTGATTTTAAAGTTAGTAAACTTTATTCGCTGTAGTATAAATTGTATGACACACAAGATAGTTGGGTTGTATAAATTATTTGCCGCTCGTTTGCGCTCGCTCGACGTTCGCTCGAAAATTTAACGCTTGAAAAATGGTCATTCGATTTTCCGCTGGATTGTAAACAAGCGGATCGACTCGGTTCGGTTTGGAAATGAGCCAATCACGAGCAAAAGTCCGCTCGGTTCGGCATGGCTCGTGAACAGTGCATGGTGGGAGTGATGGTTGTGGTAGCTGTGGTGGTGGAGGTGGTAATCAATACTATCCTCTGTCTCTTGCCATTCTTGCCGTGGGGCTGGGCTCCCCCTGGGCTGGTTTGCTAGGGAGGTGTGTAAGTAGGATTTGCAGTCTCGGCACCTTCGGCCCCAACCTAGCGTCCCCCAACCGCCTCCTTGCCCATTTCGGTAGCCACTACTCGGCTACCGACTGTCCTCGTGAGGGGCTCCTCATCAAACTCATCCTCCTCCTCGTCAATCAAGAAGTCCCGATGGATGGCAGCCTGCTCCGATCCACCTGGAGGTGGTGGAGATATGGTAGACATGTCTGTGGCTCGTGATTGACTGGGGCCTGCATCTCCACCACCCTAACAATCATCATGTTCATCATCGTCGTCGTCGTCGTCAGCAGGAACCACAATCGGCTCGACGTCAGAATCACTGTCGTCGTGATGCCACTTCTTGCGAGCTAGCGCACGTATCCCTTATTGGCCAGATGGCCGAAGAGTCTCCTCACCGGGGGCTTCACCTGCTTCCCCTGGTATACCTTCATCCTTCCTAGGGTGGTATCATCCATCACCTCTAGGGTCACTGCATCGTCCTCCTCCTTAGGCAGCATAGGAAGCTTCTCGTCGATAATCATCTGCAGGAATCTTGGGTACATGCAAAAGCCTTCCTTGCCTTTGGCCTCAATGTTCTCCGTCAGGTAGGAGAAGAACATGCGTAAAAAACTAAACGGGTGGTTTAGTACCATCGCAATGTATGCATTCTGGATTTGATCTGATAGCTCGTCAAATCCTCCTCTCCTGGAGGCTATGCATTTCAGGATCACATGTGCAAGATACTTGAAATACGGGCACATGTTGCTCTTGTTTAGCACACCGGCATTGATGTCGCTGGCGTACTTGATCCTGAGAAAGAATCCCCGTACCGTTAGGGAATGCAGCTTAGTTGGGTGGGTTCCATCATCACCCAAGTCCAAGACTCGCCGTAGGTCGTCTTCTCCGATCTGTATATCTTGACCGAAGATAGAACTCCGGATGTAGAATGGCTCAGTAGACCGGTCGACAATGGCATTCTCCTAGAATGCCTGCTGGATCGACCTATACGGTGTGCATGGAGTGGAAATAGCCTTGAAGATCCTTGATCTACGTAGGAAGGCTATAATCCCGTTGAACTCAGAAGCATTCCGAGACGTGGTATCCAGATGAGCACATATGTTGTGCTTGGTGCTCATCGTCCATCTCTCAGCCATTTTGCTGCAATACAAGAAACAAACACATTAGTTCCGTTCATAAGAGATAAATAATTTACTTGGAACAAATTTAGATAGACTGGTTCAATCATGCGATTGAACCATACGACTAAGTTCAGTCATAGGATTGAGCCTGTAACTGAACTTAGTCATATGCTATACCAATACGGTTGAGTCAGTCGTGCGACTGAGTCACCGATTGATTCAATCGTGCCATTGAATCATACATCTAGCTCAATCACGCGACTGAGTCATATGTCTGGCTCAATCATGCGACTGAAGTTCATCAGCCCGTCAATTCGTGTCTTGTACTGTTCGAACCATTAACTTTGAATCTTCATCAAAATGAAAAATTAGACTTCGTGTTTAGATTCTTTACGTTCGCAATGACTCGAAATAGCACTTAATGTCATTAAAATCAACTTTATTGTTCATTTAACTAGCCTATTTTAGGTTATTTGTCCCAAATATTTGTTTTATCAATTATGATCATTTTAGATTCAATTTAACTGTTTATTTGTCTTGATTTCATCCGTAAAGTACCTGAAGATGAACACTAAGTGGTTAGAAATCGAATCGGAGTGTAATCGCAAATATTGGAAATTTTGGCAGAGTGTCTGTGTAATGGGCGGTTTTTTTAGAATTTTTGAAGTGGTAGGGTTTACGACCGACTGAATCTCTATTTATATTGTTTTGGGGTTCAGTCGTGCGACTGGACCCATGCACATGCCTCAATCGTGCGACTGGACCTATGCGCACGACTCAATCATGCGACTGGGGTTCAGTCGTGCGACTGACTCAGACTCCTTCATTCAGTCGTACGATTGGTTCATTCTTATTATCAAATCGCATGGTTTCCCCCATACTCATTGTCTATTCATGTGATTTACTCATACTTATGGTCCAATCGTGCGACTGGTCCATACTTATGGTCCAATCGTGCGATTGGTCCATACTTATGGTCCAATCGTGCGATTGGCTCATACTGATGAGTTTGACTTCATCCATTTCCACCCACTCAAATTTAGATTTTGATAAATAAACGTTATGACCGATGATCATCACAGAGATGATCTTTTAACATAAATCCTTTGATCACCTCAGACGTGATCCTTTTAAGTTAAAACCGATTGATCACCTCAGACGTGATCCTTTTAATTGAAATCGTTTGGTCACCTCAGACGTGACCATTTTAAATATTTAAAACTTGATCATCTCAGACATGATCCTTTTAAACTCATACCAGTTTGGTCACCTCCGACGTGACCCTTTTAATTTATGATGCACAGAGTTCATCTAGTTACATAGTCCGACATTTACACCTCGTTGATAGATAAAATTGAAAATAGCTTGAATTGAAATGAAACAGAACATATTTTGTCATTTTGTTTGAGGTGGGTTGAAAACGTTTTAATTTTCCTCAATAGATTTCTCCCCCTGAACAGAACAACATCAAGCACTTACATCTAATCTGGAAGAACTGTTATGGAATCATACAGGCTTCAACATAATCATTTGGGACCCTTTAGCATATGTTTGTTTAACTTATTCTTATTTGTCTGAGAGTTCAAAGCCCTAACAGGAAATCATACTAGAACTATAAGAAGCATATAATGATTTTAACTGTTGAGGATTGCTACCATGATGATTGTCAGTATATTTGTCCACTTAAATCCATACACAGACTTTTGACTTACAATGGTGATTAGTTTGATTTGTTATTTCAACAAGCATTTGTGGATCCCATGCTTATATGGTAATAAACATTCCTCAAGAGATTTTTGAGCGGTCTACGGGTTTGGACAAGAAGAAACTATTCTAAGAGCTTTCAAATAGATGCCAAGCCTCAGGTCAGTACCATCGCACAGTAGGGAGGCGCAAACAACAATGAATTCTAGAATATTTAGGTTATGCTTATCCTCAGGACAGTTCCATCGTATAGCGGAGAGGCACACAACCTATCTTCTTGTTTGAGCACTTTTCTTTTACATATTATGCACCAACAACATTAGTCATTAGCTTTATTGCGTTTAACATTTTTTTTCATGTGCTTTGCTCATTTTTAAGCTCATCCGCACACATTTGTGGCGTTTATTTTGCTCGTCACCCCTTATTGGAAATGCGTTTATTGCGTTAACCAGAGATAAGGTGGAAGCCCACAGCTAGTTGAACTATTTAGTTTTAATGTGTTTCACCAATGAGGTCTACTTGTTTATTGTGTTGACTCTACCGACACATCATATAATGGACTAGCAACCTCTAGGCCTACTTTCTCTATGTAACCTCAGTAACGGGCTAGTTTACCAGCAACTAAGCCATCATAAGATTGAACAACAGCAGCTAGAAGGTCCATATGTTCTTTAGCAACTTCCGCGGTGATATTTCCGAGATTCTCGGTCTTTAACTTGGTAGTATTTGCCTCAGAAACAATATATTAGGTGCTAGTTGACCCTGACATTTCGGTTCCTGATGAGTTGCTTTGGGACGGTGAAGATGAGTTAGAAACAAATGCCGTTTGAAGCGGTGCGCCTGAAGTAGTAGGAGTTGGAACTGAGGTGTATAGTGCAGGACTCTGAGCATAGGATCCCTTCTTTGACTTGTATTTCTGACACAGCTCTTCCTCCCTTAACTTCATAATGAAATCATTTATGTCTAAAGTTTCAAGAATGTCGTTTTGCCTTAAATTAGACATAAATGGATCCCATTTGTCTTGCAGACCATCAGCAAAGCTAGGGACTTTATCTTCCATGGATGTGGTCACGCCATGAGTGTGCAACTCACTCATCAGATGATAGAATCTGTCGATGATATCATCCAAGCTCTCTTTTCCAATTGGTGAGAAATTGTCGAATTCCTTTTTAAGAGCTTTTGCCTTCAGTGCTTTCAGAGTTGCATTGTCTTCGTATCGTTTTTACAAGGCCATCCATAATTTCTTTGACTGCTTGTTCTCAGAAAACTGATAAAATATATCCTTAGGAATAGACTCAGTCAACAAGGCATGTGCTTTCTTTTTCAGCATTATGCATAGTCTCCTGGGATTCACTCATTCCTTCCAAAGTTAGCTTTACCCTATTAGCACTGACTGGTGTCACATAACCAGTCTCAATAGACGTCCACAGATTGGGGTCAACTCCATTCAAGTAAATTTCAAACCGTTGTTTCCACTGTGGGTATTCATCCAACGTTAACAACTTAGGCGGTTTATTATGGTTCCCGATCTCACTTTCCAGAAGTAGAAGATTCTGGATGCGTGAGTCCTTTCCAGCAGTGAATGCAGAGAACTGATCTTCCATTGCTTTAAACTTGGTGAACTAAGAACAGGACAATTAACTTATGTGATTGGACAAGCCGACTGGTTCAACCGTGCGATTGAAGGATGCTAATGGCTTCAATCGTGTGATTGGATTCAGTCGAGCGAATGAACAGGACGAATGATGTCAACCGTATTACTTCAACCGTGCGAATGAACTGTGAGAATGAGTCCAGTCATGCGATTGAACTATGTGAACGGGATTCAGTCGTGCGATTGGACCAATCGTGCGACTGAAGCTGCTACTACAGGAAAAATCGAATTTTCGAACACTTGACTCAAAATTTCGAATTTTCACGAACCCTAATCTGTCGTATGGGAAAAGGTCAAAACTTTTAACACAGAGACTCGACAAAAAAACAGTTTTGAAGCGAAACAGTGTATCTTTTGAATGAAAACGTTAGTTTTTACACCAAAACCAATTGAATCCACACAAAATCACGAGCCTAAGCTCTGATACCACTTGTTAGGACCGTGTAGGTACGGAGTACTAATGGATTCTGTGTGAAACCAGATCAAATAGCGCGGAATTCTATTTGATTGGCGATCCAATCAGTGCGAATGAATAACCCGATCGATCTAACGATGAAACAAACGTTAAGAACGGATTGGAATCGATCAGGAACGAACTATGAACTTGGATTTGCGACTTGAGACGCTCTGGATGGCTAGGGTACTAAGTATTATGAAGTGTTTAGAAGTGTTGTGTTTTTTCACGAATTATGTGGTATTTATAGGTTTTCAGTGTTCATTCGTACGACTGAACCATTAGCATGATTCAGTCGTATGACTGAAGCATGCGATTGACTCATACGGACGACTGAAGGTTCAGTCATGCGATTGAACCAATCTTATGTCTCAGTCATACGACTGATGCAGTCACCTGGTTCAGTGGTGCGACTGGTCCATAAGCATGGTTCATTCATGCGTATGGGCCATAAGTATGGTCCATTAGCATGAATGT
>BJCO01444173.1:0-10499 GCA_018326465.1 Flaveria floridana | reverse complement strand
AGAGGTGTAGGTGGTGGGGGTAAGAATTGGGATCTTGAAAGAGATCGGATCATTGGCTGAGTCTTTAACAACCAATTATCGATAGTCGGCCATTGATCAAATCAACAGTCGAATTGAGATCGAATTAGGTGTAGAGGAGTGGAATTGAGATCGAATTGAGTCGAATTGAGATCGAATTGAGGTCGAATTGAGTCGAATTGAGTCGAATTGGGATCGAATTGAGGTCGAATTGAGGTCGAATTGAGTCGAATTGGGAATTCCTACGCGCGTCGCGATGGGAGTCGAGGGAGGTGGAACTCAATTGCCGTAGAGGAGCAGCGGTGGTGGCCGTTAATTGCACCGGTGGTGCAGTAGCAGTTGTTGGAGGGAAAGATTCAAGATCGAGAGCCTTTGTTGCTCTGATACCAAATGTTACAACTTGAATTCCAGTAGTTTATTATTGAAGGGTGTTAAAACCCAATGATTACACACTAACACTATATATAGCAGTTAGAACTAACTAACTAACTATTACATTTACACATTTAGTCCCTATACTTTGTACTAAACACTTTTAAGCATAAAAGTACATACTAACATTCAAACTACTAAACATACAATACAACTAACAAAAGAATTAACTAACATCTACAACATATACGAATATACCTATGATGTGAAATCCAGCAAACAAGCTACATAAAACTTTAAATAGTTTCAGGGTCAACTCTAAATGTGTGGGAGGACATCACTCATTTCATAACCAAGCCTTCTGTGGGAAGAAACTCAAACAAAACTAATTGACATAAGTACATAACATGGTCACCACCAGAGTAGACCATTGGATAGTTGTGTACTAACAAAAAGTTCGAACAAATAAAGTAATCTAAACAATAAACTATTACACAATAACACATAACCTGTTTGTTAAGAGAAAATGGTAGCATGACTAAAAGAGCCTCTGCAGGATACACAAAACAAGAAATTCATCATGGTTTAAATTAGGGTTTAATTAAACACTCGGTTCATCTGGCCTTTAGAAGTTTGTTTTGTAGCCAAACAGGGTCCATTATCTCTCTTTGTCCCCTACCATATTCCCAAAAAGATTAACAAACTTTATGAATAAGCTGGAAAGAAGTTTTTGTTTGAGGTTTTGATTGTTTTATCAATGTAAAGTTTTTTTAAGGTGATCAGTTGACAACTAGAACGATAAGCAATAAACCAAGTCACAACTCTCTGGAACTTGCACCGAATACTAGAGAATAAGGTGAAATGTTGCTATTACACGTCGCCTGCTACCTTATCATTGTATCCCATTTGCATATCAGAATCTCACTTGGAAATAATGAAAAAATACCATCAGTTGTCCTTGTTAAATTAAAATGGATATTCATAACACGCTCCAAGCTGGAAAATATCACAGATAACTTATAGATGAATGGTGACCCTTGACCTAGAATTAATAAAGCAATTCGATCTCACATTACGTCCTTAACAAAACCCCTAGCTAGTAGAGTAACCTTAGAGATATGTGAGGTTTAGACAGACATATGGTGCGCTTTATTTTAATATGTATAGAACTATAAATATATAATTACCTAAGGATACATGGGCAATTGAAGTTATACGTATAATATTATTATAATATGCGGTTTTGGTCCGCTTCGCCTCGAGGCGCACCTCGAGGCGTACGCCTCGAACGATTTTTAAAACCATGATATTATATTATTTTGATACATTTACTTTTTAAAAATGCGAAATTTACTGTTTAATATGTACATTTACACCGATGGGTCTGAGAAATACTTCCAAATGGAGACAATTGAAATGATTAACACAAGCCAACAAGAAAGAAAAGCCGACCAGTCAACCACCAACTTGCAGTTTTTCCACAATTTCGGATCCTAATCATATTAGTTAAAGGCTCAAGGCACAAAGGGTGAGCCTCTCATCTAAGCGCAAGGCGCTTAAAAAGCGCACGTCCAGTCCAGACCAATTTTAGCAGTTAAAGACTTCTTTGCAGCTGGTTTAGGATGTTTTAGACTGGTTTTTGGCTGTTGCAGATTGTTCGTCGCTAATTTTGGGCGATTCAGACAGATTTTTGCCAGTTTAGACTTTTTTTCTGGTTCAGTGTGATGGCACCTTGCTGCACGCAAGGCAATTTTGCTGCGCCACTTTAGCCTAGCCGCCTAGGCACACAACTTTGACTACATAGATTCGATTCGACTAAGAAAAAGCCTGTAAATTTGGATTTCTACGCACAACTTTGATTCTCTACGCATTAAAACAACAATCCCAGTCGCGTAGTCTGTGCTCGCATGTTTTATTATCTTTACCTGTTGTATATTAGGCAGAAAGTAACCGAATATATAAGATGTGCGCTTGTTTAATACGAATGAAACATTTTTATGAGTTGACCTAAATTGAATATGGTAACTATCTAACAAATACCATGTGACATAATTTCTTTATTAGTTACAAAGTTAATCCCGATTAATCCCCACCTAAACCAATTAACCTCATTTAACTAATTTTTGATACAGTTAATTTGGGATTAGTTGTTACCCAACGTTAGGGGATCCCAAAAGCATGTGTCCTATTAAGCAGCTGTAACGACAGAATAACGTGAACACTACCATTAATCGAATCAACCAATTTGATAAGACAAAAACAGAGCTGGAGTTCTCCGAATAATATGATAAAACGCTCAAAAATTATTATACTTTTAATTTAAGACTTGTCTATAAAAAAATTTAATTTAATTATTATCCACAGAAATATATCTGCATTAACAAACACCTACAAAAGTCTTTGGCTGACTTTCCATCAAGACTCATAAACATAACTTTATGCGTACGCGTCCACAGACTTTAAAGAAAGATGATCGGCATCTACTATTCTACTCAAACTTTACCGTATAAGTCACTCAGGCATAACAATGACTTGACTTGGATAATGTGTATGTTGCAAGTTGTACTTTAAGTTTTGTGGACCCTATTTCAGCAAATCTACTTTAAAGTTTAAACTGAAATATGTATCTGTTGTTGCATTATAAGCTTCCGTAGATGTTATATAACAAACCCATTTGCTTAGTCAACCTATTTAACAATTAACAACTTCCTTGCTACATTAATCTAACGAAGAATTGAAATCAGGTGTGAAATATGTTATGGTACACAAAATCATGTATTTCCTTCCTCTCCACTTACATCGCATATTCGCATGTATCTCAAAGCCAAACAGGCCGCTAGATGTCTATATCCATGGGATGCGTTTTGCCTTAGTTTATAAAGATTAGAGACAAATGTAATTTGAAAGTAATATTTGTCATGGCAGAGTATATAGTAAATTTGAGGAACCTAGGTATTCTGCACCACACAAGTATATGCATTGTTTGAACTGTCAATGATCAAATAAAGGCCATATTTTCCAGATTACTATTCGCTTCTTAGAGCATTGTATAAAGTTATTTGCCTAGTGTCTGTATGTAAATTTGAAATTAACGCGATGTCAAAAATTAGCTATGAAACCCTAAACAACAATCTATGTGCACGAATCGCATATCAACATAAACATATGAGAAATTCAATCCATATAACAAGAAGAACAATCCTAAAAACCCTAACAACAACGAACAATCACGAAAACCTAATGAGGCGATACAAACCGGTTTGGCAAAATCAATCTTCAGCGAGCCACCACGCAAAACAACGCCTTGAAGGGCTTCTTTTGCCCTCTTCGCATCCTCAGGGCGCCTCATATTCACAAAAGCATAGCTCCTCGCAGGATAACAAGTGACGCTATCAACGACACCGTGTTCCTCAAACAAACTCCTCAAATCGGAATCTGTAACGTCGGCAGCCAGATTACCGACCCATAGATTGTTGAACATCGCATCGGATGATGATTCGAATGCGTTTTGCTTCCCGATTGCGTTGGCGGTACCGAAGGCCTGATTGTTTGGCTTGAAAGGAGGCCTCATTGGTTGATGAATCGAAGGGTTGTGTGTTGATTCTTTGAATAATCAACGAGGTTGAAGGTTTTTGTGTTGATGATTGGTTTCTGAATTATTACTGAGTGTGAAGGAGAACGGGAGGAAGAGGCGAGTGCACAAATTGATCGGTTATATGTGCCTAATGAACCGGGCTTACTCGGTTACACGCCCCAGTAAGGTAAAATTGATATTTCACGTAATTTAAAAATACATACTAAGGGAACTTTTTTATATTTAATATGTTATATATGACATACTCTTACTGGGGCTTTTTTGGTATTTTTGACATAATTTTGTTAGTTAATGACAATAACTCTGTCATACAAGAAAACAATGTGACAACTTCTATTTCGTTTTAAGCTTTGATTGATAAACGAAATAACTAACAAGACAATCATTATCATTTGGATCATTTCATCTCCATTTATCATACTCATGAAATTAGGAGGGGTAAAAATTGTGATGATGTGATGGTTTTAATGCTAATGTGGTGGTTTTGATGTTGATATATGGGAATATAGGTTCAAAACAATGAACGAAACAGAGAACCCAGTTAGGGTTTTTGACGGAGAAGAAGGCATGGTTAAGAGCGTTTAGTTATAAGTAATCTTGAAACCCTTCCGTCCATTGATTGTAAGAACTTAGTACAATGTTTCTATGATTATGTTCATTTAATCGACCAACTTGGTAGGGTTAAATAACGGTCTAAACAGTGGGACGAATCACGTAACACAGTTCTTCTAGAGTTCAGTAGGCATGTATGGCTCTCAATACAAGTTATTCATGTCTTTACTTTGAGTTATAATTCCTTGTATGGTTTAATAATGTATTCAATCCTTAACAGCCTCGTAATTGTTGTCGCGAAAACTCCATGCCAAGGAAGAAAGAAGACAGTTCGTTACATTCATTCTTATTTGAACTTAATATTGAGAAGCCATATATACAACAAGTTTTGTTTATGATTATTCCACTATTATTTCCTAAAATATTTTCTTGATACAGGGCAACACCATATGTGGTCTTCATGCATGTGTTACAATGGCTGTAACTAAAATGAAAAAAGAACAAGAAATATTCAACCAATTTGATAATACTTATTAGATCACGATAAGTGATAGTTAGTTGTGTTAACTAATTAGGTTGAAAATTGCACAACACAAAACGTACCCGTCGTGATGTAGGGATTTTGTTAAAAATTTTGTTTATGTGGCTTTTGTATTTATTTGTGGTAGCTTTAATGTAAAATATGATATTAAATTTGTTAACTACGAAAAGAACATCAAATTACATAAGAATGTTCAAAAAAATAACAATCAAACTCATGAAATGTAAATATCCTACCTAGACGTGATGCGCGGGTTCCCCACTGGTATTTTACGATAAAAAACCTAATTTCTCTTCTACTTTTTTACACATGAATTTATCTTTTACTCAAATGAAAGATTGTCTTTTCAATGAACTCTGCAAAAAATCACCTTTTTCATTTATAAAGACTAACTTCTCAATTTCTCTTTTTTTACCCTATTTTAGAAGTTATTTTAAAACTCCTTTTACCCCATCCAAACACTATTTTTAACTTATTAACTTTTTAAAAGTTAATAAGTTAAAAGGAGGGTGAAAATAAGCAATGCCAAACACCCAATAATTCTAGGATCATCCTCAACATCACTATCAAAGTCATCAAGATCGATAACTTTAATATCTTCGTTAGTTATCTTTTCCTTCCCATTTTTTTCCTCAAACTAGATTCTACAATAAGAGTCTCTATTTTCACCTTATAAATTTTCTATGTGACAGGATTTGTATGCAAAATAACAATAGGTTCCAGGATAATAACAATATCCTCGATAGGAGTTTCCTGAGTCTCCCCTTGAACATGTACATCCTTTACACTAAGACCAATGGTTGCTTAGTTTTTGAAATATCATAATCATCCACACTGATGCTAACTCCCATATTAGAAGCATCATGTAAACCCATGGAAATTGGCATCTCAACATATAGTGTGAAGTTTTTGGGCAGTTGATTCATGATCTTCATTACATTTGATAATGCACATTTCATTTCTCATATCTATATTTATACTTTAAAAAATTTTTGCATCTCTTTCTCATATCTATATCTATACTCTATACTATTTAACAAATAAGTATCTTTAATGCCACACTTCAATTTTCTATGACCTTAATTTTTTTTTAAATTTTCCGCTCATTTGTTCTTCTGAATCATCTCTTTCAATTAGCAAATCTTTCATATTTACATCTGCAATAATTTTCCATCATCGACTGTATTTTCTCTTCAAATGCACTAGTTTTTGTGATTTGCACGGCGAGTACTTGTCATGAGTTGACACATGCGGCGTGAGGAGGGGGTGGTGGGGTACCTCAACCTAACGTTGAGGCTCACCGAGCCATACAACGCGGGCGTCCCCTCCCCCATAAGTTTTTAATTTATTTTGTGAAAATATAGAGATGGGTTTGGAAATCAAAGATGGGTTGAGAATGCTCTTGTATTAAGAAAGAACTAATAGTGAAAAGTTAACTATGAGAACTCTCCGTGGTTAAAGACAACTAAATTTTAAGCACTTAGTTTGTCTTTTAACAAAAAACTCACAATTTGAATATGATTGTACGCACTATAATTATGTCAATAGATTGTTTTCTCTAGAATATACATATTCAGTGACATAAACCAGCAGTCTACAATGATGTCCTAGGCTCCATGCTCTCGGTATTCTATTTAATCATGATCGGGACCACTTCGTTTGATTGCTTGTCCTTCGTCGGTCCAAACTATGAAATGCTTTATAGATCTTCAGTTTACAAATCACTTCACTCACATTTATCTACATGAATAAGATATATCCTCATAATCTTTTCTATGTTGAAATGGAGTTAGACTATCTGTTCAAGTAAATTTCCATACACAAACACAAACATGCTAGAGTCTAACCAGCATACATAGTTTTGCTTGCAAATCAGATATCGTTAACACTTATCTCTGATCCTTTGATTTTGTAGGTTTAGTGGTGTTGATACATAAAGGAGATGGCGTTGGAATGGGTAGACGACTTGTCACGCATACAATGGACTGCCTCGTGATTTCAAATATGATTCCTACTATTCCATCGATTTCAACATCATATTGCTCATAAATCAAGAATGAAATAAAGGAAAATGCCAACCCTGCAACAATGTGTCGATGGCAAGTCAAAAGAAGAAGGGCATAGTCAAACCAAAAGCATTAAAATAAACGCGAATAAAAGTTAGATGCAAAGGAAACATGAATCAGGGAGGTTGGAGACTTGGAGGGAAGCCTTCATATGTTGCATTTTTCTTGGTGATTTAAGTTACATGACGAGAGTTGATAACTGTGGTCCATTTACTTACAAACTGGTCGATTCAGGTTATGTTTATATCTAATGGGTCAAATGGGTGAAATAAAAAAAATTAATTACAAAAGATAGGTTTCAAGAAAGTTAAACGGGCCATTAGTCGTGCAAAGTGTATTTTTAGTACATAAACCTTTTAAATCATTTTATTCAAAAAAGCATATGACATGATAATATAAATTTGTACTAGTATTGGGTACCCTAATTATTTATGCGAACCAAATAAAACGTGCTTCACGTTAACCTACTTGCCTAACAATAATACCATAAAGTTACCCGTTTTGACCCGTTACACAACCTGGACATCAATTTGGCTAACTTTATCATTGGTTAAGCCCCTAACATGAAGCAGCTAAGAAAAACAGGAACGAAAAATCTTACCTACTCCCATTGATGTGGGAAAGTTGTTCGCCACAAGCAACTTGAAAAGATAAATTGCAACTACTACCTGCATGGGAATGGGCGCTCATTAAAGATACATAGGAACAAAATATTCCTGAACAAATTAATGTTATATGATCACATAAGAAAAGATACATAAATTATTATGAAAAATATGAAGTTTAAATTGATAACTACCTTGAAAAACAAACTCCAGTTGCTTCCTTCTGCCAAAGATCTAGCTACTTGACCTACTTCATTCCATATGTTTGCTATGATTCTAATAAAACTCCTCATACTCATTTCTGATACCTCAAAACATGGTAATGTTCTCGAGATAGAACACATCAACCTACACCGTGGGGACCACATTCAGATATACAAAAAAAGAAAAAAGAAAACAATGCAATTGTTGACAAAGGGCTTATGAGTTATGCTTACCCTTTAGATGACAATCTAGCATACCCATTTACTTTAGGTGAGAATCTAGCATATCCAAAAAGTGCAACTATAATAAGCAGCAGAAGCTGAGCTGTAGAGGATACAATCCTTCTTTCACATACACAAAACCAATAATAAAGAAAAGCTACTCCAAGAAAGCATATGAATGATCTCCTCTCATCTCTCCACAATAAAATATCAGCAACTGCATCCACAACATAATAAATATAACATTTTTCAGAAGTAACCTACGAGGCTAAGATGTCATCATAAACTTGAAAACTAGTATTTCATCTGCTAAAATATTGATGAAAAAAGAAATAGTTTCACACACACCTCCCTCAAAACATGGTACAATATCATATTTATCCAAAAAAACATAATATCAAATATACCCATTTTCAAATTTGTGACATTTATACCCTTCCCTTAGAACTTGCATTAGGATATCAGAGGTCGGATGATAGAGACCAATTTAAGATGGTCAATCTCATACGGGTTAGGCTCCAAGAACAAATATGAGAGAATAAAGACACAAACTTTTACTTCAATTTTCTGATTTCATATCTATTTCTTCAAATGAGAAGTATAATGCTTTATATAGATGAAAAGTTCCTAATGTTAATGCTAACAAAAAATGTGGGTTCTAAAACATGGTTAATACTACCAGCATGCATGTAAAGAAATGGAATTAATGGGTAGATATGGGTGAACGTGAAGCATGCACGTATCATCGGAATGTAAGGAGAAAGAGAATGGTATAATAGTTGTATTATAAAATGTATTTTGCTAAATGGCAAATATGAAATTTTTAAGTATTTTGTGAGGGTATATTTGATATTATTTTTTTTTTGTTTGGCTAAATATGACACTATGCAAGTTTTTATGGATATATATGAAATTGCCCATGAAAAAATGGTGGTGAAACATGATTGTTACCTTCGCCACTCCCTAGTAGTTCCTCAATTTTTGATTGTTCAACTAAGTCACCAAGTCTTGTAGAAGGAAAATATTTAGCTAAATGAGTGAATGATTTGACAGTCAATGTGATACCATCCTGTATGTTCATTAATCAATAACGACATAAATGTTAGAAGGAAAATTTACAAGGTTGTAAGAAAAACATGGATTTATAAAATTAATTATAAATATGCATACATGCATAAAAACACACACATATCTGTGTGTGTACATGTATTTACATTGTTGAACCTATAAACTTACATCAAGTGACACGATTGGCGAGTATTGAATATGTCTCTCAGCTGCAGAGCAGTTGTAAGTTCTAGTGCGTGACATTAATTGGATTACATTGCGAACTGAAACATGCTTAAGGTCTGTAGAATTTATATTTAAGTGCATCCATTTTATGAGAGAAACAATCAACTGTACAACCACATCAGGAAGTTTAATGATCGGTCTGCAGTCATATACAAATAGAAAAAAAAATTAAAAATATATAAAATCCATATCAAAGTGAGAATTCCAAATAGGAGGTAATGGTGACCTAAATAAAGAAAACAGTGAATCAGATATATCAGCTCTTTGTTATCATTTGTACAATTTATTCAAAAGGAACTATTCTTTAAGCTCCATCTCTATCATCATAACCCACACAATACCAATATTCTAGTTTTAACAGATGATAAAAATTTGTTGGCTAAAATTTCTAGATTTGTTGATCATTGTGATTTATGGCAATGCTACATAAAGTAAATAAAAAAAAAATCTGATCAAATTATTATTCATTACCTGTAATAACCTAAGCCCTCCAGCATACATAGGGCAAACTGCCAAGATTTTGTAGGCTCAAAATTTGTGATGAAGAATACCTACAATGTATAGAGATTTAGGGCTACCATTTAGTCATTAATCTCACATAAAAGATAGAAAAAGGAACAAAAGAAGATTCAATAATACCTTTCCAGATACAATAAGCATGTGAGAAGTCAAAGCAGCCTCTGCACAGATAAGGGCATGAGCGACATTCTCCACATAAGTGAAGTCAGAAATGGTTTGATCACTTCCTATAATTAACTGGAATGAGAGATTCTATTACTTATATAATGAATAACCAAGAATAGACTTTCTCTAAAACTGCATAGCTTTTATATAGGAACTAAGAAACACTGCACTTAAAAAAATTATTAATTAAGATTCCAAACCTTAGCCCAACCAGATTTTGCAACTTCAATAAGGGATGGCAAAAGAACCGTGTCTCCAGGTCCAAAAACATTGCTGGGGCGAATTGCACATGTAAGGAGTCCATCAATGTCATTAGCAAGCAAAACATATGCCTCGGCTTGAGCTTTA
>BJCO01444150.1:0-10109 GCA_018326465.1 Flaveria floridana | reverse complement strand
TAGTTTAGGGTATTGCTCATTGGTCCACATAGACAGTGAAAGATAAAGTTAAAGAGTACGAAATGAACAAAGGTATATAGTAAAGAAAGAAAGCATTACCTTGTTTTATAGTTGATGCGTGCTCACATACAAGAGTAAGGGAAGTATTTTTGTAAAAAGAGTATTTTCATATATATACATTACACAAGGTATCTTAATACTTTTAAAACTAGAGCTCACTCAACAATGCTGACTTTTATACATTTTCAGTTGGCAGGTAATTATTGCTGAGGATGGCACGAGGGTGAAGCTACTCGGCGGGAAAAGACTGACATCCATTCTTATATTAAAATATTGTTGTTTTGTAATGCAATTAAACAATGTTTTGTAGTTTAAACCCCGTTGTATTGCTTAACAACAGTATATATTAATAATAGAGAATGGTTTTTGCTAATGTAATTCCGTTGTTTATCTTATGAAATGTATATTAATATGTATCTATGATGCAATGAATGACCAACTATGAGGGATATCAGCTCGAGTAGCTACGTGCCATCAAGTATTTCTTTCCCTAAAGTTAATCAGTATTATCTGCCTGTGCTATATTACTTATGTGTTCTTAGTAGATTTAGATACTGATGTAGTCAGGATAGGAAATGCTTAGGGTGTGAAGAGTAAAGTAAGTGGCTAATCATAACTTGCCACTGTAATTAGGGACTTACCATACTTAACATGAACTGAGCAATTACCTTAAATGACTGTGTTAGTGTTTGAATCTTATAGCGTTTAAGGAATGGTTGGATGAAAATCTTCCAAGGCTTCTAGAGGCAGAGGTCATCCACATGTGACTAGGAGTAGTGCGAAGGCTCCTGAGACGACTCATGAGAACCCTGAGGTTCATGGACGGAGTGAGGAGAATAAGAATGCTAGCCTGAATGCCTCAGCTAGGGAGGCGATTGCTGATGAGGTACACCAGGTCATATAGACAGTCTTACCGTCTGTAATGACCGAAGTCATCAGAGCTGTGAGGAATGAGGAGAGGAAGGAGAAGGAAGATAGGAAAGGGTCAACGGGCAGCAGAAGCAAGGGGAGGAGGAACGACCGGAGCCTAAGACTGTGTTGTCCGATGAAGAGGAGGATGATTTAGTAGGGGTGACGACCAAGGGTTACAGATATGGGGTCTTCCAGAGGTGCAGACCCCTGACATTCGATGGCAATGGTAACGCTGCTGCCGCTCACCGCTGGGTGAGCGAAATAGAAGCGGTGATGCAGATTAGTGAGTGTCGCGAAGACCAAAAGGTGAAGTTTGCTACTCACTCTTTTGTCAACTCAACGTTATGTTAGTGGGACAACATTGTCCAAGCTGAGGGTGCCAGAGCCATCAGGAAGATGCGATGGAAGGAGTTGAAGTAGTTAGTGATCGAGGAATTCTATCCTCACAGGGAACTCGACAGGATCGAGAGGGAGTTTCTGCAACTTGAGGTGGGAACCATGACCCACCAGCAGTACACAACCAATTTTAACGAAATGGCAAGGCTGGTGCCGGATCAGGTGACTCCGGTGTCAAGGAAGATCAAGAGGTACATCCAGGGATTGCCGGCTGATATTCGCAGGCATCTGATCGCTGCTCAGCCAGGTACCTTTTGATCGGTGGTGGACTTGGCGGGCAGGTTGTACGATGAACGGGAGGAGGCAGTGGTAGAGGTGAAGAAGACGAGTGGTGGTGATAAGAACTGGAATGGGAAGAGGTTTGGACATGGTGGTTTAGCTCCAAGCAACAAGAAGGTAAAGGTGGATGATTGTAGGGTGTCATCAAGCCCGGGACTAAAGAAGTGCGGTAAATGTGGAAGGGAGCATATGGGTGAGTGTAGGTTGGGGCTGAATGTATGATTCAGGTGTGGCAAGACCGGCCACATCGCTAGAGACTGTAGGGTGCTGAAGTGCTAACTGTGGCGAGGAGGGCAACACGAGCAAGGACTGCAAGAAGTCGAGGGTGGAGAGCTCTGGGGCGAAGAAGAAGCCGGAGGAAGGAGGGCAGAGGGTGAGTGCTAGAGCTTACACCATGACCCGGGAGGAAGCCAGAGTGGATCCTGATATCATGTGAGGTATGTTTCTAGTAAATCAAACTTGTGCCTCTGTATTATTTGATTCTGGTGCTAGTATGAGTTTTATTTCTACTAATTTTTGTGCTAAGTTGTCTACTAGTAGTAGAAGTATTAGTGAGTCATTCGATGTAGAAACTGCTATTGCTAAGTCCACTAGAATTACTGACGTAATAGAGGATTGTGCCATAGAACTAGGTCATAGGTTTTCTGACAATCTACATGTGATGCCCCTAGGTGGATTTGATGTAGTACTAGGGATGGACTGGTTAGTAACCTATGAAGCGAACATCGTATGTCGCAAGAAGATGATCCGACTAGTTGCGTCTGATGGAAGTTTGGTGCGGTTTATGGAGATTGCATTACTACGGTCCTGAAGGTGATTTCGATGGTGATTTTGATAGCGGTGGCGGGGAAGTGCATAAGACGTGGGTGTAGTGCCTATCTGGCCTACGTGAGGGATGTGGACGCGTCTATACCACAACTATCCAACGTGCCACTGGTGCGTGAGTTCCCAGACGTGTTTCTAGAAGATCTACCTAGCGTGACACCGGATCGCTAAATTGAGTTCCAAATTGATTTGATACCCGGTGCTCAACCCGTTGCCAAAGCACCATATCGATTAGCTCCGACTGAAATGAAGGAACTCATGGATCAACTGCAGGAGTTGATGGACAAAGGGTTTATTCGACCGCGTATCTCTCCTTGGGGTGCTCCGGTTTTGTTTGTAAAGAAAAAGGATGGTAGTATGCGGATGTGCATCGACTACCAAGAGCTGAACAAGTTGACGGTGAAGAATCAGTATCCGCTACCAAGGATTGATGACTTGTTCGATTAGCTCCAAGGTGCCAGCTGGTTTTCAAGGATAGATCTTCGATCTGGCTACCACCAATTGAAGGTGAAGGAGCAGGACATTCCTAAGACAGCTTTTCATACGCGTTATGGACAATACGAATTTCTCGTTATATCTTTCGGTTTAACTAACGCGCCAGCTGCCTTTATAGATTTGATGAACCGAGTATGTCGGCCAATGTTAGATAAATCAGTGATAGTGTTTATTGATGATATCCTTATTTATTCTAAGAGTGAGGAAGAACATGCCAGCCACATACGCGAGGTATTGGAGACACTTAGCAGAGAGAAGTTGAATGCTAAATTCTCCAAGTGTGCTTTTTGGTTGCGCGAGGTTCAATTTTTGGGTCATGTTGTTAATGATGAAGGGATCATGGTGGACCCGACGAAGGTTGAGGCGGTGATGCAATCGAAGCCTCCAAAGACGCCATCCGAGATCCGTAGTTTCTTGGGTTTGGCGGGATATTACAGGAGATTCATTCAAGACTTCTCCAAGATAGCCTCACCTTTGACAAAGTTGACTCGCAAGGGCGTGAAGTTTGTGTGGCGTTAAGAACAGGAATGTGATTTTAAGGAGTTGAAGACGAGATTAACTCAAGCTCCTGTCTTGACATTACTCGAAGGGAGTGAAGACTTAGTGGTGTATTCAGACGCATCTTATTCGGGACTAGGTTGCGTGTTAATACAGTGTGGAAGGGTGATAGCCTACGCATCCTGACAACTGAAAACCCACGAAGTCAACTACCCTACACATGATTTGGAGTTAGCAGCTGTGGTTTTCACGTTGAAGATTTGGAGGCACTACTTATATGGTACAAAGTGCCCGATCTTCACCGACCACAAAAGCTTAAAGTACTTCTTTGAGCAGAAGGATCTCAATATGAGGCATAGAAGGTGGTTAGAGCTCATCAAAGATTACGACTGTGAGATCCACTACCATCTAGGTAAGGCCAACGTGGTGGCCGATGCCGTTAGCCAAAAAGAGAGACCCGAGCAGATTCGGGTGAAGGCGTATCCGTTAGTGATGACCTCGGTCGTGATGAATCAAGTGAAAGAATTTCAGAATGAGGCTTTGAAAAAAGATCGCCTCAACTCTGAACGAATGAGAGGTCTAGTCGTGGAACTAGGAGAAAACCCCCACGGGGTTAAAACCCGCTTTGGACGAATGTGGATACCTCATTATGGAGATCTGCGAGGGCGAATCATGGATGAAGCTCACAAGACTCGATACTCCATTCATCCCAGTGCCACCAAGATGTATCAAGACATGAATAAGGACTACTGGTGGCCGGGTATGAAACGTGACGTGGTGGAGTATGTGAGTAAGTGCCATACTTGCTTGCAAGTGAAGGCAGGGCATCATAATCCCTACGGGAAGATCCAACCATTGGATATACCCGAGTGGAAGTGGGAGCACATCACCATGGACTTCATTACGAAGTTACCCCGCACGACAATGGGGTACGATGCCGTTTGGGTGATTGTTGATTGTCTAACCAAGATGTTAGGACCGTTTTTGTATGTAGTACTAATGGATTCTGCATAAGACCAGATCAAATTGCGCGGAATTCTATTTTATTGGAGATCCAATCAGTGAGAACGACCAACCTAATGGATCTAACGATGAAACAAACGTTAAGAACGAGTTGGAATCGATCAAGAACGAACCATGAACTTGGATGGGCGACTTAGGACGCTCTGGAAGGCTAGGGTATGAAAATATTTGAAGTGTTATATTTTTCCACGAATTATGTGGTATTTATAGGTTTTCAACGTCCATTCGTACGACTGAACCATTAGGGTGGTTCAGTCGTGCGACTGACTCATGCGGTTAACTAATACGCATGACTGAAGGTTCAGTCGTGCGACTAAATCAGTCTTATAGCTCAGTCATGCGACTTATCCAATCTCCTGGTTCAGTCGTGCGACTGGTCCACAAGTATGGTTCATTCATGCGTATGGGCCATAAGTATGGTCCATTAGCATGAATAACCACACGACTTAGTTAAACAAATTTCTAAGTCATTATTGACTTAGAACTATGTACAACAACTTCAAACCTATATATAAAGTTCATACATGTGAATCATCCTCAATACAATAATAATATGAAATAATCAAACACAAATAAACATCAAAATGCATTTCATTTATCATTGAGTCATCATATTACATCAGTGTTAGAAATGAAAGAATATTATATTTAAGATCATAAACTAGGTACATAATGTATCAACAAACTCCCCCTTGGACCTAGTTTAGCCTATTGTCTTACATCCTTCACATGCTCTTTGAATTTCTTGTACTTCTCTTCTCTTGTGACTCCCACGTGAATCTCAAACGCGAAGCAGAGCCGTATAATGTATTGGAATTGTAGAGCTTGTACAATATCCTGCGAGTCATAGAACCATGGCCACTTGTAGAGTGTGTAAACATCTTTTGCAGACAAGTTGGTTAGCCACATCGGGTCAAATACCTGGATAGTCTCTATTTTACCCTCTTTATGCAAAACGATGACCGCTTCTCCCGTCCTCCAGTCATAATACCACCATTTGAAGTATGGACTGAAGTCCCGAGGCATCTCCCGTAATGGGATCTTAGACATTGTGCGTGGGGGACTCCGCTTCAGCACTACCTTTGGCTTCCTAGTGTTAGGGTCAACCTCATTCTAATGAATGAACCTCTTAGGTTATTGAGGTCTGAAGTTTACCTATCTGGGTCTGAAGTTTACCTATCTGGTGTGGTATTCTCTCTTAAGCACCATCTCGAACCAACCCGACATCTTTCTTGGGTTGGCGTACAAAAGGTCGAAATAGGCAAACCTGTTCAGCTCAAAACCGAGAAGAGTCTTTAGATCATGTGGAAGTCTGAAGTACTTAATCCCCTTCTCTCTCTTCACCGTATATACCTCCAAGTCTTCAAAATAGGCCCAACTGATGATTTTGCATGACACCTTCTGATGTCTCTTTACCTTGTACAGTTTGGTGTAGGCGTTTGGGTTTGGAGGTTCTTGTTAGGTTCTCATCTCTTTCAAACAAGCTGCCCATTCAGCCTTCATTAACTCAATATCAGCATCTGTCGCTTGGGCTTTATCTTCCTCTTCCTCTTTCTCTTTCTCTTTCTCATCAAGAGTTCCAAAAGTATCACTGCCAAATATTTCACCCAGATTGGGGATAACATTACCCTCATGGTCAGTGTACTCTGGATAATACTCTGATGTAATATCCTCAATCTTGATCTCATCCATGCCTTGAATCTCTTCACCACTAATAACGTCGACCTCCGGAGCATCCTTGACGAGCTCATCTGGATTAAGTCTGAACATCTCAGCGAGCTGCTTATCAGTGAGGTCATGGATGATCTCTCCTTCCTCAGGGGTGTAGCTCACAGATCGTCTTACGATCCCTTGCAAATCAAGAATCATAGTGAGCTGAGTCTTGATTTCCTGAAGGGGGACGGCATCATAATCATCTGTCTGTTGAGCTTCATCTGTTTTATTAAACATTCAACACATAAAACATAAATCATTAATCAAGAAATTTAAACATTAATAATCATGAATTTCATTAATGTAATCCATAATTCAAGTACAAAAGTTTTAAATACATAAACATCTAATCATTACTTTTGCCTTGATCGGATGTCTATTCAGCTTGAGGAGCTGAGGAGGAGGGTCTCTGATCTTGACTTTGCTTTGTGCGCCTCTACTGAGCAGATGGATTTGAGGCTGATGCCGATGCATCACCTTCCTGATCATCCTCGTCGTCATCATCACCGTCTTTGCCCTTTCCACTACCTCCCGCTTCATCATACTCACCATCATCATCCGATTCATCATCAGAGGAATTATCATCATCATCTTCACCGTCATCACCATCACCCTTAATCTTCACGGGCTCACTCTTAGTCCCCTTTAACCTCAACATCAGTTTCTTGTTCTTCTTCTCCACTTCCTCTATCCTCTTAACAGATGCCATCAACAGCTCGTTTTGTGTAGACAGGGCCTAGTGAGCTCGAGCTAACGCTCTCTCATGAGCAGTGTTCTTCTCTGTCAACTTGGCTATCTGCTTTCCCTGAGCGGTGTTAACCGCCATTAACTGACTCATCTGGTGAGCTCTCAGATCATCTGTTGCTAGAAGCTTAAGCACCAGTCTGTTGAGGCTAGCTAACTGCTCCGCTAACCCAACAGTGGGTAGAGAGGATCCCTATGGAGGTGGGAATGAGGTGGAAGTTCCAGCTCGGGGTATAAAAGGTGTGGTGGTGGATGTGGTATAGATAGGAGTGGGAATGTGAGTGCGTTGTGGTGGAATTGATGTATGGGTGGTTGAGGTGGATGTGGATGTTTGAGTGGTGGTGGGAGTAGTAGTGGCTGTAGTGGTGGTAGTGGTGGTAGGAGTGGTGGTAGTAGTGGTGGTAGGAGTGGCGGTAGTAGCTGTGATGGTGGAAGAAGTAATCAAAACGATCCTTTGCCTCTTGCCTTTCTTGCTATGAGTCTGGGCCATTCTCTTCCTCCTCGAGCCCTTGGCGATTGGGGCTCCCCCAGGGCTAATCGACTGGTCGGGTGTGTACGTGGGATCTGTGACATCAGCATCACCACCCTCAGAACCAGCTTGGCGTCCCCCAACCGCCCTTTCCCCTGCTCGGTAGCCACAACTCGGCTACTGACTCTCGTCGTTAGGGGCTCATCATCCGACTCCTCCTCATCTTCGTCTACCTGGAAGTCCCGATGGATGGCAGCCTGCTCAGATCCATCGGGAGCTGAGCAACTACTCTATGGAGGTGGTGGAGACGTAGTAGAAGTGTCGGTGGCTCGTGGATGACTAGAGCCAGCGTCTCCACCACTCTGACCATCATCTTGGTCATCATCATCGTCGTCATCGTCGGCTGGAACCACAATGGGATCAATATCAGAATCACTGTCGTCGTGATGCCACTTCTTTTGAGAGGGCGCCACGTAGTCCTCGTTGGCCAAATGACCAAAAAGTCTCCTAACCGAGGGCTTCACCTGCTTCCCCCAGTACACCATCATCCTTCCTAATGTGGTGTCATCCATCACCTATAGACACATAACATCATCCTTCTCCTTGGGCAACTGAGGAAGCTTCTCATCTATAATCATCTGTAAAAACCTCAGGTACATACAGAATCATTCCTTACCCTTCGCATCGATGTTCTCCGTTAGATACGTGAAGAACATCCGAGAGAAACTGAATGAGTGGTTTAGTACCAGTGTAACGTATGCATTCTGGATTTGGTCGGACATCTCATTGAATCCCCCACACCAGGAGGCAATGCACTTAAGGATCACATGTGCCAGGTACTTAAACTGTGGGCACATGTTTCTCTTGTTTAGCATGCCGACATTGATGTCGCTGGGGTACTTAATCCTTAAGAAGCATCCCTGAACAGTCAGGGGATGTAGCTTGGTTAGGTAGGCTCCGTCCTCACCCAAGTCCAAGACTCTCCGTAAGTCCTCTTCGCCGATGTCTATGTCTTGACCGAAGATAGAACTTCGGATACGATATGGCTCAGCAAATTGATCGAGTACGACATTCTCCCAGAATGCCTGCTGTATGGACCTATACGGTGTGTAGGGAGTCGAAATGGCGTGGTAGATCCTCGATCGACGGAGAAAGGCAATGATCCCGGTGAACTCTGAAGCGTTCCGGGATGTAGGGTCTAGATGAGCACATATATTGTGCTTAGTGCTCATCGTCCATCTTTCAGCCATGTTGCTGCAACACAAGAAACAGATATGTTAGATCCATTCGTAAGAAAGAACAATTTAATTTGAACAGAATGTGTCTAACTGATTTAATCATATGATTGAACCATACGACTGATCTCAGTCATACGATTGAGCCTACGACTGAAATTAGTCGTATGCTATGCCATGCGGTTGAGTCAGTCATGCGACTGAGTCACCGATTGATTCAATCGTGCGATTGAATCATGCATCTGGCTCAATCATGCGACTGAAGTTCATCAGCATGTCCTTTCGCATGAGCACTGTTTGAGTCCAAAATTTTGAATCTTTGTCAAAACATTCAATTACACTTCGAGTTTGGATTCATTTGGTTCGCAGGGACTCGATATAACACTTAATGTCTTTTAAATACACGTTTATGTACATTAAAGTGTTCTATTTTAGGGTTTCAGTTACGGTTATTGTTTTGACAATTTTGGATTGTTTGGTTCGATTAACCTCCTCATTAGTCACGATTTCAGTCTCATAGTACCTGTAGATGAGCAATAATCGGTCAGTAACTCAATCAGAGTGGTAATCACAATAGGAAAATTTGAATAGAGTGGCTGGGTAGTTTGGCAATTTTGAGAGTTTTTGAAGTCAAGTATGGTTTACGACCGACTGAGCCCCTTTTTATACTAATCTGTGTTTCAGTCGTGCGACTGGACCTATACGCATGATTAATTCATGCGACTGAGGTTCAGTCGTATGACTGACTTAAACTTCTTCAGCCAGTCGTACGATTAGGTTCATACTTATGATCTAATCGTATACTTTGCCCCATACTCATGGTCCAATCGTGTGATTGGCTCATACTCATGGTCCATTCGTGCGATTGGTTCATACTTATGGTCCATTCGTGCGATTGGTTCATACTTATGGTCCAATCGTGTGATTGGTCCATACTTATGATCCGATTGTGCGATTGGCTCAGTCTTATGAGTTTGACTTCACCTTTCCCAACATTTCAAAAACTTGAATTTTATATATGACATTATGACCATTGATCATCTCAGACATGATCCTTTTACTTGAAAACCATTTGATCACCTCAAACGTGATCCTTTTAGCTTTAAGACCTTGCGATCACCTCAGACGTGATCCTTTTAACATTCCAGAAACAGGCTTTTATCAGATTAAAGTTAGGTTCAATTTGTGACATTCACAGATTTCCTCTTGTTACATAGTCCGACGACGACTCGATACAGACATAACTAAAAATAAGAAAAACTTTAAACAAACTGAATTAAGACAATCTTTTTGTATTTCTCATGTGAGGTAGGTTGAAAACATTTTAACTTTCCTTAAAAGATTTCTCCCCCTGAGCAGAACAACATCAAGCATTTACATCTTATCTAGAAAGACTCTTATGGAATCATACAGGCATAAACATAATCATTTGGGACCTTTTACATTTGTGTAAATACAAG